>KV751413.1:392042-418923 GCA_001698575.1 Mola mola
ATGATTGGTCAATTGCCCAAGCGGCGCTCTTTCCAATACTTTCCATACATGCTGCGGTAATCCGCTAAATAACAAGACATGTCTTTGGAATAAATCTATTTCAAAAATACCGTTGTTTTCTAGAACGGCTCTTGTTTCCAAAATGCCACAATCGTATTGACAACTACAACGGTTGGTCAGTAAGGCCCAGTGTCCCCATATTAGTAAATATAAACACTGAAACTGTATTTTAAAACCTCCAACACTCACATTCTTATTTTGCATTCCTTGGAGAAGAAAATCAATTTCACTGAAAGAAAAAACAAAAAAAATAAAACATTCTTGATAAGATAGATGCATTTAATTTGGTAGGAATTCAGCCATAAAAAAAATGGTAGCGATAAGAACATCTATAAGGTAGTCTGAGTTAATTCTATATTAAACCAAAATTAAAAAGCCATTACAGCAACGCTTTTCAAATAGACTTGGTGATTAATAGTTAGTTATTAAAATGAGAAGCTCAAAAAATAGTTTTCTCAAAAAAGGTTAAGAGAAGTCATGACAGACAGCAATCAATTCTCAGAATATTAAAAATATATTGAAAAAAATGAATAAATTAAAATGAAAACTCATGTTGCAGATCAGGGGACAAGATATACAACTGACTAACACAAAAATAGGAGATAGTCTTTAGTCTGTCTCTTTTTACAACAAAGTTCAACAAATTTTAAGGAGGTAATGTTTTCACCTGTGTCCGTTTGCATGTTTGTTGGCAAGAGCACAGAAAAACAACTTGACCAAGTTGATGAAGTTTTCAAACCAATTTTTGGGACATATCTCCAGAAGGAATTGACATAGAGAGGACTAACTGGTGCCATTTCTTAACTAATCCCAGAGTTCATCACATGGCCAGCTGACTCTGCAGTTCATGTGTCACCCATCAGGTGGCATCAAAATATGCTGGTTTTCACATCAAAAGACGTTAACCTAAAAATCGCACTTAGCGATGTCCAAAACTAACCCTAATACCACAGTCGGCTAGGAAGCTGAACCATGACCTCACAGGAAAAAAAGTGACCTTGAAAGGTAAGCATTTATTACTGAGGAGCACATGTGGAGAATTTATCTGTGTTGGTGGAGGTGTGCACTCTCTGAGTGGATTCTTCCTAGTTTCGTCCTGTAAACTTTTCATTGATGAGTATTTCACATTTCAAGTTACTTGAATTGAATTGACACAAGTTTAAGGCTCTCACTGACATTAAGACCATTTTTAAATATACAAAGGTGAATTGTCCTTTAAATCAATGTTCTGTGTGTCTCAGGTCCGAAACAGTCGTGTGACACCTACTTTGTCTCTTCAGATGATGAACTCCTTTTCCCACCTGCTACAGAGCTTCAGGTGAGAAAGATACAAATCATTTCACTGTTTAAATGGGGAATTGCCTTTACAAGACCTGTCACCACTTCTCTTGTTAATGTTAAGGCTAATTTAAGCTTGTATCTAGATCCGATGTGGCTGGATAGTGGGGCAAAATAGTCAAAAAGAGCAAATTAGGATTATTCTGCTAGATCCTGCATTTGCAACAGAGCACATGATTCAGATTCCACATCAATGTAAATTATTATTTTTATATCACAATTTGCATTTTCACTGGAAATAAGATCAAAATCAAGATAATGTGACCTGTATCTTACATGTTCCTAACAAACATGTTTTCTCACATCTGGAGAACAAGATTTTTAGTCCAGAACAACTCTATAACACAATACTCTACAGTGCTTACTTATTCTGCTGTGTGATCACATATTTTATCTATATCAAATAATTGCAACTTGTTGCAAGGTGTTATTTTCTCTTAGCCATATTATTTGATTATTTTGCGATTCATTGTGCAGCCCTTACTGGATAGAAAGCAAACTACTGTCAAATACTGTCAATACTCCAAACACTTTTGTATATGTGTACAAAATACACATGGACAACCTGACTGTCAACATCAGTCTCACTTCACTTCACATGATTTGCTGACTTGATCAGTCAGATGCAACCTTTAATAATCTTTATGTAAAACAGGTGTGCATGTATTGTCAGGGTGAATTACTTTGATTTTTGACTAGCGTGGTATTGGAAATGTTACTAGGAAATTACTATTGACTGTTGTCACCTTGTCTGTCTTAAGATTGTCCAGTCGCTGGGTGTGACCATCTACCAAGCTCTGGACTGGGGGCTGGACGACAGTGAGGAGCGGGAGCTCAGCCCACAGTTGGAGCGCCTCATCGAACGTATGACAGGAGGTGATCAGGACAGACAGGGCAACGGCATTGTGGGGACAACAGATGAGGGGTACAGTGGCCAGGATGAGGAGGAGGAAGAGGAGGAGCAGGGGGGCGTGTTTAAGCCAGTGTGTACATTCCGCCAGGTGTTGGGGCTGTGTGCATCTCGGCTGGCCAACCCAAGCTTGGCTCCAGAGCACTATCAGGCCGTTTGCAGGGCTCTGTTTGTAGAGACTCTGGAGCTGCAGACCTTCCTCATCAAAATCAGAGATGCTAAAGAGGTACATTAAGCTGGTCATGCCAATTTTAGGTTAGCCCTTAAATGAGAATACCTGTTTGGTTTTATGGAACTTTAGCTTAGAACAGTTACTGGATAAATGCAGGAGAATAAATACATGAATTGCTCTTCATTTACTTCTCATCAGTGGTCTTGTGTTTCCATGCTCTAAATTTGATTGTTTATACCCTGCTTTATTATTATTCCTGTTTACACGCCATGAAGCAGAGACTGATAAATGATAAAACGTCCTGCCACCATAATTTCCTTTCTCTCAACTTCAGATCTTGCCTTCTGCTCTGTCTCTTGTTGCAGCAGAATTGCTGTACTGTCCTTCTCATCTGTGAATGTAGAAGGCAAAAACTGTCATATAGCACAGTGCTTCTCAGCCTTTTCAAGACATAACTCACTAGACTAACCAGCTGGTGCACATGACATCCCAGCCAAAATGTATTAAGTTACTATTAAAAGTGACTGAGAACCCCAAAAATTTGGTACTCTGTCTAGTATAAATAGAGACAGAATGTTATATGTAAAACACTGAAACTCCATATTTAATTGAAAATAGCACAAAGTTTAAAAGTTGAAACTGAGAATTTTTTTTTTTTTTAAAAGAAATGCAACTGTATAATTTTCAAAAAGTGTTTGAAGAAACAGGTGAGTGTATAAAAAGAGCATCAGAGAGGCTTTGTGAATCCCTCTCCAACTCTTTTGTGAAGTCGGAGAGGGATTCACCTGTCTCTGAAAGTACTGCACTGGAAGATAATGCAACGTTTTTGTTCTCCACACTACATACTATCATTCAATGATTAAGAGAATCTGAAGAAATGTATCAAAAGCAACATTGGATGGTTGTGACTTTCAAGCCCTCAGATGGCTCTGCATTGAAAACAGACATGAGTGACATCACTGCATGGGCTATAGACCACTTCTAAAAACCATCATCTGTGGACATAGTTCATCACTGCATCCACAAATGCAATTGAAAACTCTGCCATCCAAAGAGGAAATTGCATATAAAGCAGATCCAGAAGCACAGCTGCCTTTTCTGTTCTTGAGTTCATTTAAGATGGACTGGGGTGAAGTGGAAAATTGTTCTTTGGTCTGAAAAGTCCAAATTTGGAATTCTTTTCGGAAATCATGATTGTTGTGTCCTCAGGGCTAAAAACAAGAAGGACCATCTGGCTTGGTAGTTCATGGGTAACCGTCACATTTGTGAGGGCATCACTAATTCTGAATGATATATACAAGGTTTGGAGCAACATATACTGCCAAATAGAAAATATTTTTTTAGGGAAGGCCTTGCTTATTGAGCAAGACAGTGTCAAACTACATTCTGTACGAGTGTTGAAAAGTGAAAAAGGGGACATTTATTGAAAATACTGTGGATGTTAAGATTTTCAAATTGCACCATTATCATTTACGACAAGAATATCAACTTCAATCCATATCTGTTGGTGTTTAGCCTCTCACAATCATTTTCACTGCAGTCACAAAAATATTGTGTTTCGGCTCACTTTGTGAAGTGAAGGACACATCTGAGGCAAACCATAAAATCATTATTGTACTTTATTGAAGGCGGCAGGGCAGACGGTTGAGTAATGAAATAAATAAAAGTCTCTGTCAGTTCCTTTCCAAATGAAATAATAGATAATCAAATGAATTGTCAGTGAGCAAAGTTAGTTTGTTGCCTGCCTGTTTTGCAATGAAGGATGCCTTTGGTTTTCTTTTTTTACCTGAAGATGAGATAAGCAGTTGAAAGCTGCTGGTTTATTTTTATACTATCTGATAATGTAGGTGCTTGTAATCATTGCCCCAAGGACCTTGTTTTAGTGTTGTAGCACATCTCAAGATCTCAGAAAGCTATTAAACAAAACCACAGGTTAACCAAACCTAATTTGATGATGAAAAATCAATCCGTAAAATTACTCTGTAAACAACTGTTCACAGATTCCTTGCTTTTTGTCCCACGGCACATGCCATAGCTGTGTAGTTGTATGTGCGTTTAACATTCAGATTAACTTTTGTTGTTAAAAATTCAAAAAAACAGAGCAAAAAAGTTTTAGTTTTTTTTAAGTGAATGAAATATGCGTACATAGAAAACCACTGGCTGGAAATTATTTTTTTTTAATTTTTCATGCATCGAAGTGGTACTACAATCATCATGGACTAGCGGCTGTCTCATGCAATGCACGGAACACGTATGTAGCATTAAAAGAAAACAATACAAAACAATATTTTTACACTGACTATATATACCAGATTATTGCTAAAGGACATTGTTAAAGTCAGATTTTCCTTTATTTTTTATTGTAGATTATATATCATGAGAACATTGCGCTGTTAGTTTTATGTATCATTACATCCCTAATGTTTAAGTAAGTCTAAGATAAAAAATAAATTCATAAAGTAGATTTGTTTCAATTTAAATTCACTTGTAATAATATTTTGAGTATTGCTAGTGAATGGAAAAGTGATTTATTTCTGACATTCTGTCATGCCCTGTGCTTTTGTATTGAATATCTTGAAAATCTCTCCTATCTGTCAAACTCCCTATTAGAGTAATTTTTACAAGAAGATTAATTTGATGAACATGAAGTTTAAGTCCTTCAAATTTTGGGTAATAGGGCTTAGGCTGAAGAATACCAGAAATCTCCTTTAAAAAAAAAATATTGCAGACAGCAATAGTTGCTGATACCAGCTAACTTTTTACAGTCAGAGATACAAGCAACAAGAAACAATTTTTCCATCTGAGAAACTGTGTGAAATTTAAGCAATGTATTAGCTTGCCATTGTTTCCAAAAAATAGGCCAAATGTGTCTTACTTTGTGTTGCACAGATGCTGAAGAAGATCACAGCAGAGGAATCTGTTGAAGACAGGTCCACAGTTGAACTGGATGCACTGAAACACAGAGACTGGGTAAGATAAAACAAACGGCGGCAACACCAGCCTGTTTGAACAGAGAGTACGGTGTTGTCTTGACGCATCCAGCCTATTGCTATTGTTGTGTTTTACATTCCAGGCACGTCTGTGGGTCCAGCTGATGAAGGAGCTCAGGCAGGGAGTGAAGCTGAAGAAGGTGCAGGAACAGCCCTTCAACACGCTGCCCACCGAGTTCAGCCTCACACCCTTTGAAATGCTGATGCAAGACATACGAGCTCGCAAGTTCCAGCTACGCAAAGTCATGGTGAGAGACAAGACTTTGTTCAGGCAAATCATTAGTCACCAATCACCAATTTCAAAGGCTCAGAAGTAATCAGACATTTGAGTGACAAGCAGTTTCATGGCCAGGTGTGGCCCATTCCCTCATTATTTCATGACAGATTACGCAGATAAATTTCCCAGAGTTGACATGTGTTAAATCTGCTTTTGGTTGCTGTTTAGTGGAACTCTCAATATGAGGTTCAAAGAGGTGTTGCTTTATTTGAAGGAGGCATAAAAATAAATAAACCTATCAGAGTGGTAGTAAAAACATTAGGAGTGACCAAATCAGCAGTTTGGTACATTCTTAAAAAAAGAATTTACTGACAAGCTAAGCAAAGGTCTGGAAGACCATGGAGTATAACTTAAAGTGGATAATCACAAGTTATTTTATTGGTGCAGGAAAAACCCTCACAGCATTCAGCCAAGTCAAGAATTATTGTCTACAATCTACAAGTCAGCAATTGAAAGACATCTTCAAGAATGCAAATAGACAAGAAGTTGGAAACCAAGAAGGCAGATAAGAATTAAAAAAAAAAAAAAAAATCTAGAGTCTGCTCACATCTGGAATCAGATTCTTTTGATAAATGAAACCACGATGAACTTGTACTAGAATGATAGGAACAGAAAAGTCAGGAGAAGAAAAGGAGAAAAGTTCATGATCTGAATCGTGTCACACTGTCAGTCAAACGTGGTGGAGGCAGCATTATGGCACAGGCATGTATGGCTGCCAGAAGAACTGGGTCACCAGTGTTTATTGATGATGAAACTGCCGTGCCAGGATGAATTCTGAGGTATATAGGTCGGTTCTTTCTGCTCACATTCATCCAAATTCTGCAAAATTGATAAAATGGCATTTCATAGTGCAGATGGAAAGCGACCCTAATTATACTGAAAAAGCAACTCTAGATATTCTTAAGGCCTAGAAATGGGATATTTTCCAGTAGACAAGTCAGTCACCTGATCTCAACCCAGTAATGCAGCTTTTCAATTACTGAAGACAAAACTGAAAACAGAAAGACCCACAAACAAGCAGCAACTAAAGAAGGACCTGGAAAAACATCCCTAGGGAGGAAACTCAGAATTTGGTGATGTCCATGGGCTCCACACTTTATTATAGAGTACCGTCATTGACTGCAAAGTATTTTCATCCAAGTATTAAGAATATCCTAATTTTTATAGTTTTGTTTGTGTGTCTGATCACAATTGGGCCTCTGAAAATGGGTTAAAAATGGCATAAAAATGGCACTAGTTAAAGCTGAAAATCTACACTTCAGTCACATTTTGATTGTTGTTTTTCATATCCAGTACTGTCTTTTACCGGGTCGAATTAACAAAAATCGTGTCACTTCATACATGTGTATATATTTAAAAAAGTGACATTTTTGCGTGTGGTGTTCAGGGAATATATTTTTGCATGTTGACTGAGTTGACTCTTTCCTACATGGATAATGCAGTATTTCTGTTTAAATCCCTCAAATTAAAACCTTCAACACTTGATTTATTGCAGATCCACCCTTGCAGTGGCAAAATGTATTCTCATTTTTCACAGAAGTGTTAAAACTCTGTAAAGGTAGAAGATAGTGGAGTCATGATGTCCTGAACAAAGATTGGCATCACTCTTTCTCCCAGAGTGTTGTAATCTGAGCTTCTCTGTTCTTTGTGTCAGTAGCTGGGCTGGCTGCACCTGCATGAGTGCCCTTGAGTCCCAGAGTCTGTTACCGTATAGGCTTTGAAGAAAATGCTATGTAGCATGTACACATGTGGCAGATTTCTTGAGGCTTTCTCCACTGGCAGATACAGAATTCAGCCTCGTAACACAAATATTGGAGACAGCTCAGCTTTTCTCATCCTTCTGTTGTTCTGGCAGCAGTTGGAAAACAGCACCAAGTTCTGCAGTTCTCCAAGAATGAATGTGTACACAGACAGCTTCCACCATAAATATCTGTAGCAGGTCAGTTTATATGTCTTTATGGAGTCTGCGCTGATGAGTGATTCCACACATGCACCGATTTATTCTGTGGCTCCATGGTTTTTACAGTTCGCAAATTAACTCAAATGTTAGGTCCTGGTATTCATGTACAAGTTACTTTTGACAGGTACCACCCACCTAAACATTACACAGACCAAGTATACCCCCTCATGACAATGCTACTCGAAGTGGCGGAGTCCCCTCAGCAGGATAATGTTCTCTGCCAAACCACAAACTCTATTCAGGGACAGCTCAACAAACAAGAAAAAAAAGAGCCTGAGGTTTTGACCTTGCCTCCAAACTCCCCAGATCACAAACCAAGAGAGCATTCAGAGGATGCACGGGAACCATGTTATAGTAAAAGGCAACCAAATGAATTGAAACAACAATTCATACACCCTATTATCTGTGAATTAATTACACAATGTTATCATGTGTACATGTACATACATGTGTCAATGCATGTTTATTACTAACACAATATCAATATTTCATTTTCTTTGCCAGTATATCATAACACCTCTAATAAATAGTGTTTGCTATATCAACTCGGTCAGGTGATGTAACATGTCAAGAACCAAGTTACTTTTTTTTGAATGATTTACAGACAGAGCTACTGTCTGTGTGGTGTTTCTTATCTTACCCAGGTGGGTGGTGACATTCCTACCAGAGTAAAGAGGAATGCCCATGAATTGATCCTGGATTTCATCAGATCAAGACCTCCATTGAAACCAGTGAGTAGCTTTAGCCTTTTGGTACGAGGGCAGTACAGTGACCCCAAAAATAGCTACAAAATACTAATCACATTTCTGTTCTGTTTTGATATTTAGAATCTAAAAAACAACACTGTATGATTTTTATTTATCATAAAAAACTTTTTTTTAAACATAGATCGCCTCAATTAAGTGTTGAAAACAGGCAAACCAGTTAATCACATTTCCGTTCAAATTTAATTTGTTAAGAAGCTGCAAAAATAAAACCTACATTCTTACAGTTTAAGATAATTTTTTAAGATGATTTAAGATGATATTTATGTGCATCCCATGTTGTTTGTTGGCTCATCCTTCTGTCAGTGGAGATAGACGTAGCATCCAAGCTGCATTACAAAGATTTTATTATTGAGTGTACAGCCATGAAGGGATGAAAGGATTAATTCAGTTAATTCATGTGAGTCAGATCGAGTCCATCTGATTTGTATAAACAGGGAAGTGCATTGTGATCTGACTGAAATATCATATTGAAACTTTAAAGCTTGTGTCAACCTAGCATTTCCACATAGAAACAAGTCAACAAAAAGAAGATGAGCTTCAACAGTGCACTCATGATGCTGTGTAAATCCAGCCTGCTTTTTCAACCCAAACCTATAATATAATTTATTTAGTAATTGAATTGTAACAATTGATACTCTGTCATACTTAAACATTCTGAAAAACATGTTTAAGTATGACATGTTACAGTAAGAGTGTTAAAATGAGAGCACAACCAAGCTGACTTGATGATTTAAAGGCATTAGTCTTACAGGTGACTTTTTTGCCATTGAAGGACTATAATAATGAAAAGCATGATGGCCTTGGTTGTAGCAGTTTGATTCCGCCCCCAGCCATACCTTAATTAAAAAAATACCCAAATTATAGAGTACCTTTTTTGTAGGTGCTGAAGGTGGCCCTGCATTCCATTGTGTGCTGCACGAGGACTTTCAGCAAAAGCTCAAAATCTCCTAATGGACATGCAGTAAATCCATTAATTTCATTTTTTGTAATGGTATTACTTAACCCCCATTTTTGAAGCATTTAGAATGACATCTGAGGAGATGACAGACACAGGCTGGCAGAAAGGAAGTCCCTTACATTTGAACAACTCTTTTAGCAGGTCAAGCTGTTTTGGATGCATTCCCCAAAAATGTCTGCAATGTCAGAGACTGATTTAAGTCCTTGCTCTTCTTTCTTGGACTGAGTCTCTATTCACTGTGGTGGCAGGAGCTCTGGTTCTTGAGGTGATTCAGCAGCATCAAGGCTTTGTGGGGTGAATGAAGATTCAGCAGGTGTGGCAAACACACTGGTGCAGCAACTGAACACTCTAGCCTCTTGTTAGGTTGTTATTTTACGTCCTTTTGGACTTTTGGAATGAAAAAATCCAATATTCCTTTCAATTTCTTTTTCTGTGCCATTAGCCTCATTGGTCGCCCGCAAATATAGCCAGCTAACACTACACAACCCTGCACGTAATGTGACTAGAGAGTTGTGACTCTATCTAAATCTGTGTGTGTAATCAAAATAGGTAAATATTTAATGAGAATCAGGGTGTAATCAGATTTGTAAATATGTATCAATCTCCACTTATATTTACAAGTGGATTACACACAGAGACTGAAATAAAGGTTACACAGCTCATCACTTATAGTGGCAAATAGTGTGGCAACAATAATTGCCCCATGTTACAGAGCAAGATGTAAAATTTAATGGAGTCATCCTTGGCTAAGATAGCTTAGTTTTTAGGTAGTTTCTCAAATGAGTGAACCCATCCATCAAATACTGGTGATGTGAATGTCATCTGGATTCCTCAGAGGTATAGATGTGTTCCATTTAGGTTTCAGAGCGCAGCCTTCCTCCTCCTCCTCCCCGACAGCAGTCTCTCCATGATCAGGTCCTGGCTGAGATTAAACAGGAGAGAAAGCTCAAACCTGTGGTCCCATCTAGCTCCAGACGTAAGTATTCATCATTTATCTCTTTCTCTGGTTCTCTTTTTACCTCACCTTAGCTAAATTAAAGTCACCAGTTCAAATGACAAAGTATTAAATGCAAAACATCCTAAATCTGCCTTTTGGATTTGTATAAGTATGGATTTTTCAAAGTAAGCTGTGTACCACTGCAGAATCAAAAGCAACACCAAACAGGATGGTTTCTGGGGAAAAACATCATGGTGATTTTCAAGGGGCAGCCACAATATCAAAACAAACAGGTGCCTAAAAAATTATTATCCATGGAGGGCCCATTGTTTTATCCACAGTATTCACATTCTGCCTCTATGCTGGACACCACTCTGTTGTGTGTAGTACATATATCTACATATACTACATATGACCGACACATTTGGTCTCAAACAGACACAAATAAGATAGCTCATGCATTTGTTACTTCCAGGATGGAACATCCATGTTATCTGCCCTAATAAGTCTCTCCAGCTGATCCAGAACACTGCTGCAAATATACGAACAAGATCATATTTCACGCATATTAGTTTCTCTGCACTAGCCACTTGTTGAATTACTTTTCAAAGCCCTCAATGGCCACCTTACCTTCCCAGGGTGTGTAAAAGTCTAAATGGAGCCAGAGGCTTTACTTATGAAGATTCCAGTTCTGGGGGGCGGACATCCTCTGTACATTTAAGAGTAACTTAAAACTTCAGAGTTTGAAGAAACGTATAATTCAGGCAAAGAACTGGGATTATGGGGTCCAACTGATGTCTTTTGACAGTTGCTACAGATGATTAACTTTTTGGCTCTCTGGGTCCTACAAGGTTTTTTATCAACGCGCCTGCTCTGAGGTTTCTGCCTTCTTAAAGAAAGTTTTTCCTCGCCACTTTCGCAATGTGCTTGCTCATGAGGAAATGATGTCTCTCTTAATTGATAACAAGATGAATCGATGATAAAGAGTTTTGCCTAGCTCTATATGATAAATGATGATTTTAATGTTTTGTTGTGAATAGGCACTATACAAATAAAGTTGACTTGACAATGTTTACTTCTTGATATATTAATATGGTTTGTTCTGATGACTGAATCTGACGTCATAGTGTGTGTGCTTTTGTCTCTAGACTGCCCAATTGAATTAACTGTAGGATTTTCAGTCATTAAAATATTTAAACAGATATTTAAAATGTGTTCACCTGTGGTGTTGAATGAAGAAAGATCTGATGAAGGTGAATGTTCTGCCTACTGCAGGGCTGACACTGTAGTCTTTGCACTCTGTACTGTAGTCTGTGAGGGTCACACTGCATACATTTTAGTAAGCTGTAATGTGTCATAAGCACAATGTAGGCAATGTAGTACATTTGGAGGTGGCATTGCATTTCATAAATATGGACTATTTATTTAAAGGTCTTTCAGCAGGTGGGTTGTCAATAAAGATCTCTTTGCAGAGAGCTATGGTTGGTTCATGAAAAAAACAGGAATCAGATTATGCGACATTGATTTCAAGCAACATTAATATTGTAATATGTAGGAAGACCTAATTGTTGTTGACCTGTCCAAAGTGTATGTCCAAAAAGGAAGCACTAAATCCTTAAAAGTGAATAACATGAAAACCACACACTGAATTATATGATAGCACTTTTAAGATACTTTGCTACATTGTTTTTGATCTGCGTTTTAATGCAGTTTTACAGCAAATTCAGTTCCATATTGGACTCATATCAATAACATATGATGCAGTGGAACAAGCTGTATGAGTTCCTCTCAGCGAAGGGATGCAACCCAGCATTGTTGATTTACAGTAAAAAGTACTTGTGTCTCAAAGTGGTGTAGCAGTAAGTCACCAATGCTGAAATGGTAAACACATTTACATCTGACTTACATGTTCCCTGCCTTCTCTCAGCATTCGGCTCTCTGCCTTGCCTGGCTCAAACTTGTCTTCGTAACATCAAATCTACTTCGTGCATTGACCTGTCTGTGTCAGAGTTGGGGCCCCGGCCATCGTCCCGTCCACGCGTCCTGCTCAAGGCACCAACTCTGGCAGAGATGGAAGAGATGAACATATTTGAGGTGAGGAACAATCTTGAACACTGAGCACATGTTGGGGTAGGGTAAACGATTCTGTTGTGTTTGGTTTTCAAGTTGAAGTGGGTTGAGATGCCTCTGTACATAAAACACTGTTTGGAATTAATTCTCTCCTCCACAAACACTCAACAACATAGGCGATAAGGCCTCACCCCCCTCTCTTTTTGGGTTACCATTAACTTCAAAAAATTGACAATGTGTTTCTCCTGTACACTTCAGCAGTGGCAGAGTTGCCCGGGGGCACTAGCTGCAGATCTGAACAAACTTCTGTTTCAAACAGAGGAAAATACATTCACTGCTGAAGTAGGAACTTATTTAGTTTCATGTTCAGGCTTTCACTCATTTGTAATTATCCCCTGCATGTAAGACAGATTTAGTTGAAGAAGGAAAGAACTGGTGCCATTCATCACATGTGAACAAAATGTATTTACTAACAAATTTTAAGTTGTGTTCCAATGCTATTGCAGTATCTTTTTATTTAATCATGCGTTGGGTAAAGTGGCGAACCACTGCCCACCCCTTCTTTAATCCCCAATCATGACATGATCACCTGTTTACTTTGTAAACTACCTTGAAAATAATGAGGTAAAACATTTAATATATTTTCTTTTTGCTGTTTTCACTTGAGTATATACCAAAAAATTAGAAAAATATCACATTCTCTTTTATTTAACACTTTAGACATCATCCCAACATCTTTGGAAGCAGGGTTATGAATTCAGTTGAATCCAACTGTTGTAAAAAAACAAACGTGATTTCAAGTAAATTTCTCAAATGGGCAAAATGCCTTGGATACAACAGAGAAGTTGAAGCATTCTGCTGGTGTCACTTGTTCATTGTTGTAAATTGATGTGATCTGTGCTTGTTGTTTATTCAGACTTGACTTAAATTGGTCACTGGTCTGAGTTGGCTGTATGAAATAGGTTATTTGCAGTCCAGTTTTTCAATGTTCATTCACAGACTTCAGCTACTTTTCAAGTTCAGTGTAACCATGCTGTACATAAATCTTCATCTGTTGGTGCATTCTACTAAATTATCATCCTCACCCTTCAAACGCTTCCTCAGCCTCTCTAACAACTCCCCAATTGCAGGAGGAGGAGTCCCCAGACAACGGGGAGCTGAGGAGGGCAGACAGCTCCCCTACCCCTCTTAAAAGAGATCGCTCCTTCTCAGAGCACGACCTGGCTTTGCTCCGCGGGGAGATGCTTCCTTCGCTTTCTGAGTCAACCCAGCTGGACGGGGTGATCAGGCTGAGGGGTGAGAGGACTCAGTCCAGGCCACCTCCTAATTACAGAGGTCAGTGTGAAAATGTGAAAATCAAAAATGTTCACATCACACGCAAAATATCCTCTTATTTACAATGCACTTCTTTTAGATCCAAGATGCTCGTGGTCAAGTTCATTCTTACAATTCCAGCACCTCAATTTCCTCAAGTAATATTGATTATAGTTGGTGGTTTCTGACTCTTTGATAGTGTAAATCTTTAATTAACCCACAGTGTGTACCTCTACTGAGGCTCCAAATTCATCATGTCAGGATAAACTCCATAGCAGAAATTCTCTCACATTAGATGATTAGACCACTGACTGACCGATTAGTACTATCACATTACTATTGCAACAATTGCACTCAACATTCCATCTAATTTTTTATAATTTACACACATAGCTTTTATGTATGTCATCTAAATTTGATGCTACACTGTGCAATAACAGCCACTGAAATTCACAATGCGGTAAAGCAGGTAAGACATGATGAGATAAATTGTGCCGCCAGTTCTTAGATTGGATGACATTTGTAAAAGGAGTGCTGGAGAAAGTTCAATCAATCAATACACAATCAATAATTGTTTTACACCTGTTGAGTCATGAACAAACTTGTGTGCAAGTCTTGCAAAAGTTTAACTTGCTAACCACAAACTTGAGAAAATTAGGGTAAAAGACAGTTCATATTCTGGATAATGGTTAAATGAAATTCCTATTGGGGACTTAAATTATTAGTTTCTTATAGTCATTAAAATAGTCTGGAGAGGTGCTTGAAAGTTTTTTTTTTTTTAGGAAGGACTTAGACTCATCCTCACAACACTTCAAATTCGAAGAATATTACCAAGAGTTATGAATGAAAACAAAGTTTTAAATGAACATGTGGTGGCACTGTTGACAATAAAAGCATATTGGCTAATTTCTTAACCTAACAAAATGTCAATGAAATGAACTGACCCAATGTCAAACTGGAATACAGCCGCACATGCCAAAAAGTGTGTTAGCTGCTGCTGTTTTAAGGCCTTCATGTCTTTTTTATTTGCTCTACATTTAACACATCTTTAGACTTATTTTTCATTTATTCCTAAACCAGTCTTCAATTGGTTCCCTAATTAAGCAAAAAGAAAGATCACTTATGAGCTCAGCTGATGTCATGCTCAGTGAAAACTTGCACACGTTCGACTTGACCATTGGTGGCAGATGATTTACAGTTGCTGTACTTTCACTTCTCCTCCCGCAGAGGGAGACAAAGTGCCAGTTGGACAACACCGCAGTCTGTATTTGCAGCATAATCATATGTGCAGTTGATTACTGAACTGAAATGGAAGTTTTTTATAAACAATTTGGCCAATCAATTGACAGCAAACACACACATCCGCAAACATTTGGTGCTCATCAGTGGAGCGGCTACTAGTCTAAACAATCTCTGTAATCTCTGAAGTTTATAACTCCTCTGCCTTTAGGTGGGGATGAAAAAACAAAAACAAAACAACAAATACAAAAAATTAAATAAAAGCCCTTTGCCTAAATATGAAGCTTTTCAAGGATTTGTTATTTATCTGCGAGGCAAAATCATTCACCTCTTCTCCGCACTTCTTCTAGTCCATCCTCAGCACAGATTTCATCAAATTACTCATATCTCACTGAAATAAGAGCTGAGTAATGTGTTGGTCCACCATGGTTACAGCACTTGCCAACAGGGACTTGATGGAGTTATATCTGATGGATTAGTAATCAAATATAAAGATGCGCTGATAGTCTAAGTGAGTGAAGGAGAGTAGAAACTAATGGGTTTGAATTGTGTGCTGCACATAAGCCACAGAGAGGACATTACCCAAATGATGTCAATAAATCCTGCATTAGCAGCCTGGTTGTCCATATTTAGAAGTAATTGTTTGAAAATCAGTCCTGACTTCAATCCCTTCTTAGTGTCGATGGCTGCAAGCTGATCCTTCAGCTACATGCCACAAGCCTGAGACTCAAGTCCAGATAAATCTCCAAATCAGGCACATTATTATGTAGTACGTAACTTTGCCAACAGGGGACTCTCCGATTTAACTGTTTGTATGAGGGGGATGTAAGTCTGTAAGCCCCTGCTGTTATCGGCAGCTGATTCAAATTCTACTGAATGATGATGTTTACCAGCCTGTCCCAGCTTTCCCTTCAGCCCGTTTGCTTTCCATTAGTGCCAAATTGACACCTTCCATTTGCAGGATCGAAGCGGCGCCCAGTGTGTGGTCTGTTTTTTTTACCCCCTCCCTCCATTTGGTGAACTGAGTCCTGTCTGAGTTCTTCATTTAGAGCAGCTACTCTGCACACCTTTCCCTGACATCTAAGTTACAGCTATGTAGAAGCATGGGCTGAATCATTCCAGTGAAACCAGACGAATACTTCATGTCAGTGTCATGACAAGTCGATCAACAAGCTTTCTCAAGGGCAGAGATCTTAGATCCGAGCTAAAAGAAAAAGACCAATGTGTAATTCGTTGAGACTGAAGTTTGTGGCTTTCTCCCCTTTACTCTGAGATGCTTTCCTCATTTGGTCCTGTCATGTTTAGTTCCCCTTATTATTTCCTCACTGTCTCTTTGAATTTTTATCAATGTCCCTGCCCCAGTTTCCTTCCCAGCTCATGGCTGGGTGCCACCCTCTCCGGCCCACCTGTCTCTGAGTTCAGTCGACAAGACCACACAGGGATCAGGAACAATGTCTGGCTCCAGAGCTGGAGACGAGCATCAGTGGATGGTGAGTTAGACTCACAGTCAGCATCAGAGTCGATGCTTTGACTGCAAAAATATTCATATTATCATTCCTGTAAACGTAGCTTTCTTAAAACAAATGGATAAAGATGTCATTCAGACAAATTATTTCATCCAGTTTCAATCTGAATTAGAGCATGTTAAATATTTTTGGGAGATAATTGGCACCGTATTTCAGAAAATATTCTGCAAAAGATCAATGCAATGAATACGGATAAAACGATTTAGGAAATCCCTAAAACAAGTCAGTAGAAAAACAAGTAGAAATCATCTTTTATCTCACACCAGTGTCAGTTTAGTAGCTGTTGTGGACCTTTATGTCATATTCCATGAGCTTTCTCAACCAAGGCTTGATGTATAACCTTGATGCTAGATGGTGGACAGAAGGCTTAAATGGATTTCTCTTCAAGTGTCTGCATGTGTGAAGTGTATCGTTTTTAAACACTGCACAGCAAGTTTCTTTGTACAATTGTGCGCATTGGCAATAAAGGTATTCTGTTCTCATCTAACAGTGATTTATTGTCTCCATATAAAACTTTTTGGTTAATTTGAGCAGCCACTTAGCTATTTTACAGCTCCAAATAAATGCAGCATTCAATTGGAGTTGAAGAAAATTCAGATTAGAATAAATCTGCTTCACAAATTCATTTGTCTTTCATTAATACCGGAAAACTGCACAAACCTGTGCCCCTTCAGCAGTTGACTGATCATGTCTGGGGAAGTCTATCAGTGACAGGAAGCAGAAACTTTTGTTTTGTGCAGAATTTTAACAGTGTCAACTCCATGTAATCAGACACCTGCAATAACTTTATGTCTGTTATTATTATTTTTTTTTTAAAGATCTGTTTTGTGAAGTTTTAGACCCTAAAACTTCCGTAGATAAGGCTTAGGTTGAAAAATACTGATATTCTCCTTTAAAGTGACGAAAAAATGGATGTAATTTTATTCATTTATTTGAGCTTTGCTTTGCTCAGAGGCAGTGTATTGCTAACTATTGTTGGCTATTAAGTATCTGCTGCTCACTAAACAGTCAATGAGTCTTCTTCAATGTAAAGAATGACCTACTTGCTCTGCTCTCGGCTGTGATCAGGAGGAGTTCAGCCACCCGGTGGAGAGTCTCGCCTTAACTGTTGATGAGGTCATCAATGTACGCAGAGTGCTGGTAAAAGCCGAGATGGAGAAGTTTCTTCAGAGCAAAGAACTCTACAATAACCTGAAGAAAGGCAAGGTAACAGTGGAATGTCCCATTGTGCCATTAATCACTCGGCTCTGTCTACAGTAAATGGACAGTAACTCTGTGTGTGTGTGTGTGTGTGTGTGTGTGTGTCTCAGGTCTGCTGCTGCTGCAGAGTGAAATTCCCTCTCTTCTCATGGCCATCTACCTGCCTGCTGTGTAAAAGGTTAAAGGAAAGCTTTCGTCTCACCTTACTACTACATATAAGAATGGTGGCTAAAGCTGTGAAAAATAAATACGTTTTAATAGACCAACATATCCCTTTAATCAAACTACTATTGTATATGGCTATATATAGTGTAAAATTATCAGCATGGTTTATACCCAGAGGTAAGTACACTACACTCCCTAATAAGTGTGGCAAACCACACATTTTTATCATGGTCATTTTATGATACAAGCTGTAGGACATTCAGAGAGGTGTATTGATTCTTTTGTTTGTTTGTCTTACAGGTCTGTCTGCAATTTTTGTAGTGCAAAGGTAAATTTAATAATTGATGTAAAGTCGTCAAATGTTTTTTTGCTTAATTTTGAGCTTTGATTTATGTATGGTTTTATTAACTATCCTATGCTTATTTGGCTATATATTGCTTTTTCAAAAAATACCAAGCATCGATTTACTGATGATAAACTGCTGTAGCTCTTGTTCACGTGTTATTTTAATTTGACAATCTGGTGAAATGGCTGGTATTTCTGTTGACGTGGGTTACTTTGCTGTTCTTTTGTTGGTTCCAATTTGTTGCTTCGGTCCCAGGCCCTGTTGGATGGGTGGTTCTGTGCTGTATAGGTTTGAGTTTTAGGCTGTTTGGAATTTGTGTGTTTTGTGTTTGTACATTATGAATGTAATTCTGTGGGCTGGCTGCCGTGACTCATTTGTGTTGTCTAGTTTTACTGTGTTTGTCTTCGTGTTTTTGTGTAATATTTGTGACACCTTTATGATTTTTATGTCAGTTAATGGTTATTTGCTGTGTAAACGTGGAGTGTCTTTGTGTGTTTGAATCAAAGTCATACTTTGAGACCTGTAAACTACTGAATGTGTTTTTGTTGACAAGTCTTCTTTGCTCCTCATGATGCAGCTCTCTTTCTTCTCTCCTCCTCATTTCATTGCTTTTGTTGTGCCACAGATGAAGATTCCCTCAAAGAAGATGGCCCACATTCCTGTGTACACTGTGGGCTTCCACAGCACTCCTAAGAGCCATGGACACAAAAGCCAAGTCTATAAGTGAGTTTGTCTATAGAGCCAGCAGAGAAGCTATAATAGCCAATTAATTGAAAACCAATATGTAACATAAAAACATTTCATATAACAACAGCTGAGACTAATTGGAATGTCAGTTTTTAGGTAGTTGAAACTAAATAAGAGGGCATATTAAAAATGTTTCTGACCTTCTGAAGATCTGACTTTTCATCTGTGAGATGAGAGCGTGTCATGGAAATCTGTCCAGTAGATTCTGAGATATTTTATTCTGGACCAGAGTTGTTGAGCTACAGTATATTAACATGGTATTACGTGTTAATATTTTAATATGATGGGGTGTAACAAAGGTTCAAGTCCCAAGCAGCAGCAGAGCTCTCTCCCTCCAGGTTCTTGTCTTTCTGTATCGCCCTATAGACAAAGTTCATTTCAAAAAAGTAGAATATCATGTTTTGGTTTTTTTTTATAATTTAACTAAAATTGTTTTGTATAAACTTTTGTATATTCTATATTCAGTACACAGAAGGTAACAAATTTCAAGCTTTTTTTTTTAATTTAGGGATTAATGTCCTATACAATCGCAGTGAAATATTCTAATATTTTAAGAATATTTTTTTTTAGCTGTAGGCCATAATTATCCAAATTAAAATACTATAAATGCTTGAAACATTTCAGTTTATGAGTAATTAGTCCAGAATTTATTAAATGTTCACTTTCTTAAATTAATCAGGATATTCTAATTTTTTTAGACGCACTAGTACCTATTTGTTGAAGATGACATTTAATGTCTCCTCCAAATGTGAGGCAAGCACAACTAATTTGCTGACAGTTGTTTCCTAAGTTCACCCAGAGCAAAATGAACTGACATCCGGATGGACTCTGCAGTCCCTTCAGGTCATGATGCTCATTTGATCCAAGGACAAACACGAGCCTTCGGGTTAAGTACACAAGTTAAATCTATTTAGGTCCAGCCGTCCCTCACAACACTGATTGCTAACCTTCTCCAGCCTAAGCAGATACAGCCTCTTACCCCGACCAATTGTAGATTGCCTGCTCAATCCAATCACCGGTGTCGACCCCCCCACCCCCCACCACCGCTGCTGCCAATCCTTTTGTTATATAATCAGTAGAATGCCTCTTATGAGACCTCTAAGCAGCCATTATGTAATAATTACTCGGCTGTCATTCATACGCTCACTCGTGCCTGTGAGAAGACACAAATGAGAGTGCAGCTCGTCCGTGACTTGGAGAGAGAGAGAATGCAGGTGTGGTGTTACAGAGCTGTAATCACACCCTCAGCACTCGATAGACAGAAATAAGGTTGTTTTTTTTACCAGCAAATGTCAGTTATTTAAGCCAGACAACATGCCATTGATTTTAGGTTGTATTTTATTTATTTAGATCCATCCTCTTAAGTATCCAGTTTAGCTTCTGCAAAGAAATACTTTCACAGGCAACAAAACAGGTACTGTACAAAGCATAATACAGTCAGTCACGCTTTTCAGAGGGCCTCAGCTTCTCTCCTCCAGACATACAGTACTTCTAGTCATTGTGGGCAAATACCTCCATTTTCATTCGCTCTGACCACAGCCCTTCCCTCCAGAAAGCTTTGTCTAAAGGTGAACGGCTTCCTTCTTGCAGGTTTCAGCACGTGGTGATGCAAACAATGCTTGACTGTGGTCACCTATTTTCCAGCGGTTCTAATTCACTGAAGACCTGCTTTTTGGTGTTTTTTGATTGAGTCAGGTTTACAATAAGCCCAGCTCTGCACGTCAACAAAGTAATACAAGGATCTAGCTTAATAGTTAAAATGTTGTTGCAGCTAATTATTTCAAAATCTATAAAGTTGTAATGCAGTTGTCTTTTTATGATACTTGATACTTGAAAGTTCATCTATTTAATCTCAGTTTTGAGCTGGTTATTAAATCAGTTTCTAATAATTTAACAAAATCTGGACTTCGATAAATTAAATTATGCAAATGATAAATAACTCTTTCAGATCAGATGGTAGTTTTACCCTGTGCTTCACCTCTTAATTCATCTAAAATATGGACCCCCTCCAATCCTCGCTGTCTTGCTGCAGGTCCTTGCGCAGCTTGTCCCGCCGCTCAGTGGAGGAGGAGTTCCCCCACCTGTATGCCCACGGCTGCACCTTGCGCGACATCTGCGCCGAATGCACCAAATTTATTGCCGATGTCATTTCCTCCAGCCGCCGAAGCCTGGACATCCTCAACAACACCCCCAAGAAGGAAGTCAGAGCTGCCACTGCCGCTGAAGGACCGCGACTGCAGCACCACTCCCACCTTGAGACATGTGCCCAACCACAACCTCAGTATCACCCTCCACCACAGCAACGCTCACATTGCCACCCTCAGCTTCCTCCCCAGGCCAACTCCCAATAGCAGAGCTTCATATGGCAACAGCTTCGCTGTAGTTTCACCGGACCGTCAACAGCATAAAGTTACTTCCTGTCTATACACACATGCACTGAAAATGTAGGGTTCTATAAGGATTCTAGCGGTTACATGCATCAATAATGATTTATAGATAATTAGAAAAATATATGAGAATATATAATCTAGCAGGGATGGTTGTTTCTTGCTGGGTTAGTGTATTAAATGCGTTATTTAACAGTTATGCTATGATGTAAAAAATATTTTTGAAAAATTATTTTATGGAGCTATGAAGAGAAGCTTTTTATGAAGAATCTAGTAGCTCTCCAAAAAAACCGCTACCACCTCAGCCATCATCTTCAGTATTTCACCCAGCAGATGAGCTCAGACACATACAAATACCTCTGAGCACAGACTCCCCCATCATGGTCACTTTATAAGGTTTAAGCATGAAGCGTCTGTAGCCGCTGCTGGGAGACGGGCCTGTGGGAGGAGAGGCCAGATGCTTGTTGTGGGACTTTACCATGTGGGAGAGACAAGGTTTGGGTGGTGGTAGTTTGGGGGAGGATGAGGCAGCATAGAGTCAACGTGTAAGCCTAGCATTTTAGCTCTCTGTGGTTGCCTTGTTCTTGTCATGAATGTAACTTAGAGACAGGAAACAGAAATGTATTATTAGAAGCTTGTACACAGCATAAAAACATTTAATCATCCAAAAAGCGATATGTGAGAAGAAGCTGCAGCATATCGGGCATTAACAGCATGTGATATCCCGAGGTACGACTGTACGAGGAATGGCAGCAATGACACTGTGAATGTAACAGGGTGACGCTGCAGATGGCACCTTGAGCTGATGCAGCACACCGAACAGATGAGACTCTCACCTCTCTCACTCCCCTTGGACGCGTTCAATCTGCTCCGGTTTTGTAAACACTAAGTAAACCTCAGCTGCAATAAAAATTTAACAACAATTACGATTGGTGCTGCTCGTGTGAGTGTTCCTGTTCACTAATGTTCGTTGCAACAGAGCCACTGAATTCCCTCTTCTTTTCAATGGAGATCCTGAAAATGAATGTCAGGTGGAGTCAAGGAAATCGATGCACTCTGACCACTGTACCCACTGTGGGGCCCCTAATGTGAGACATGTTCCAGTGCCGCTTATCCAGCTTACCCATATTTTGTTGTCTGCTCTGCATTTTTGTGTTCTTTAAATAGATTGTAACAATCTGTCAGATTCTGCATTTTTTTGGGATATAGGTGGATGATTAGAAATGCAGTCACTTAAAGGACAATTCCTCTATTTTTCAACCTAAACCCTACATCCTGAACTTTGACCATCTAAAACTTCCTTTCTGTTTTTGACACTTGACTTGCTGTAGCAACCTAATATGTCTGCATCCTGTCACTGACAGAGCTCCCCAGACGCAATCAATTACCCTTTGTCTAGAATTTTTTTCTCAACATCACAACGTGAATTCTTCTGGGATTGCTAAATTATTGTTCTGGGATAGATCCAACTGCTCCGGGCAGCATTTGAATGAAATCTATTTCCTAGTAACACAATGTTCACGTTTGAAGAAATAAATAATACTAAATCTAAAATAAATAGTATCTCTTATAGCCTTAAAACTGTGCAAAATCATGCTGATTAACAGTCTTGGCTCGAGTGACAATGAACAGGGTGAATCGCCAGCATCTTAACATTTGCCTTCATGAACTTACCATCAGAAAAATTATATTGGCCTTTTTCTGACGAAAACTACATTCAAATTCCCGTAATGAAACAGCAGTGGGTTATGGAGACAACACTGTCCATTAATCCAAATCAGTGAGTGACGTGAAGAAAGCCCCGTCCCAGTCACAGGATACGGGCTTGTCATCATGAATAATTAATCTTCAGGTCTACGTGCCTATTGGCTGTTTCTCTCATCCAGCTCGCTGCACTTACACGCTGTGGAAACAGAATCACTATGACGGACAAACAGCGGAGGAAGTGGTTGATTATACTTTCAAAGTAAAAGCATGTTATTTGTTTTATCGCTATCGCAGACTCGCGATGTTATTTTTGCTGTATTTTAAAGTCCTCTTGCAATATATACTTGAATCAAATCTCATCTTTACGCGGCTCACTGATTTTAAAGGTGCGCTTGATTAAATATGGTTGCAGTGTTGATCTACAGTATATACAGGACTTCCATCCATCCGTTTTCTACCGCTTATTCTGTTAGGGGTCGCGGGCGGCTGGAGCCTATCTCAGCATCTTCGGATGAAGTCGCGGGGGTCACCCTGGACAAGTCGCCAGTTCATCGCAGGGCTGACATATAGAGACAAACAACCATCCACACTCACATTCACACCTACGGGCAATTTAGAGTGACCAATTAACCTACTAACCCCCAGTTTGCATGTTTTTGGACTGTGGGAGGAAGCCGGAGTACCTGGAGAAAACCCACGCAGACACAGGGAGAACATGCAAACTCCACACAGAAACGTCCTGACCCGGGAATTGAACCCAGGAGACAGTGCTAACCACTGCACCACTGTGCCGACTTATATGTACATATAGTCCTATTTCCTAAAAAGGTAGTGCTATCCAAAACATAAATAAAAACAGAATGTGGTGATTTGCTAAACTGTGAAACCCCATATTTAACTAAAAACTAATATTGAAAAATTTTTTGAATTGAGAAATCATATTTTTGGAATATTATATCACTATTAAGAACTTGATGCCAGCAACTTGTATCAAAAAAGTTGGAACAAGATAATTTTTACCACACTGATGCACCGCCTCTGTTTATTTTTTCTAACACTGCAAGTGTTTGAAACTGAGTAGGCCAGTTGCTGAAATTTTAAAGTGGAACATATTCTTATTCTCGCTTGATGTTTGATGAGGGATTTCAGCTGCTCAGCAGGTCGGGTGTCATTTGTCCCCCTTCATGTTGAACCAAAGAATTTAAATGGGTCAAGTCAGGTCTGCTGGCTGGCCAGTGTAGCACTTAGACCCTTTTCATTGCAGAGCCGTGCCTTTGTAATACTGCAGACTATGGTTTGACATTGTCTTGCTGAAATAATAAAGGCCTCCACTGAAAAAGATGTCTATTTGGCAGCATGTGTTGCTCCAAAACCTGTATATATTACTCAGCATTAATAGTGCCTTTACAAATGTGCTGGTAACCCATGATGTCCTGTGCACACATGCACCCCCCATCCATCACGGATGTTACCTTTATGACCGCTGTCCTAATAATAAGCCAGATGTTCCCGCTCCTCTTTAGTTCCGGGGACACAGCATCCATTATTTCCAAAAAAAAAACTTCAACTGTGCAATTTCATGTAGAGTAAATAATGAAATCTTCATTTTGTTTTACAGTTTTACATTGAGAAACACTATTCTTAAAATGAACCCTCAATAAACAAAAGGGCCTCAGCTGAACTTTGTTCAGTTTTGAGATTCAGACTCTAACAATTACTACTTCACCTTTGTACTAAAACACATGAATCATTGAAAGGCATGCAGGGATCATCTCACATTATCACATGTAGGGCAGCCTACTTTTGTCAAATGGAGCAGGATCCAGCAGGGGAGACTTTTTTGTGTGTTTTATCAACTAAATTTAGCTCCATGATGGCTTTTCTACACAGGGAATCCAGGCAGAGCACTGTTTGATTTGTTTTTTGAAGGAGAGAGGAGAGAAAAAAAAACAGTTGAGTAGAGTGTGTCTGGGGGGACAAGTTGTTTGCAGGTATTTTATTTGAAAAGTCGTTTATCTAGTCGTACATGACGGTTTGGCCCAAGGTCTGTTTTAGCTCTTTTTTATCTTGAAAGGTTTGAACGGATGTGCTCTTGTTTTTTGTTGTCGTTAACTTTGCGGTGGAAGTCGGACAGCTTTAGAGCCTGAAGTCATCAAGAAGAGCTCTGAAGCCGGCCCATCACAGCCAGTTGATCTTTTTTTTCCCTTCCCCTCTCTTTCCTGGGAGTGTTTCTTCGCTCGGCCTGTGTGTGCCGCCGGGTTCGGTGTGGGTGGGTGTGTCAACGCGGGCCGGTGGAGCTCGGTCTCTGCTTGTGCGCACTCTGAAAAAGAGGAAAAAGTTGATGATGTGTTTAGTGTGAGCGCGGCCCGCTTCGGAGCAGGCTAACCGTGCGGGAATGGCAATCTGGACCAGAGCGGACAAAAACGGTCAACTGGACCTTCTTCTCCGGGACCGCTGGATCCGAGTGGCCGCCGAACTCACCCGAGAGACACTGAGTTTAACGGCCGAGGCGGAGGTTAGCGGGCAGGGGGGCAGTTACTGGGACTACAGCAACTCCCCGGCGGCCCTGCGCAATGGCATGTCGAACGGAAACGACACGGGACCCAGTGTTGGGAACCCCGGCCGCGGTCAGGACCACAACCAGAACCACGGGGGACGCGGACGCAGCAGCAGCCCGGGGCGCGGAGGTGCCAGCCGAGGTCAATACGACGCCAACTACAGCGTACACAGCCCGGGAAAGTATCCGAATAACGGCACAAACTCAGACTTTGGAAGCCCCGGC
This sequence comes from Mola mola, assembly GCA_001698575.1. Classification (NCBI taxonomy): domain Eukaryota; kingdom Metazoa; phylum Chordata; class Actinopteri; order Tetraodontiformes; family Molidae; genus Mola; species Mola mola. The sequence continues at coordinate 417,895 of KV751413.1, forward strand.
TCCAGCTACGGTAGTCCCGGGTCCAGCTTCAGCTCGAAACACGGCGACTTCCCCGTCAATCTCGAAGGCTCGTCGGAAGCTGTACGGAAAGTTCGAGTTGTCAAACAGGAGTCAGGCGGGCTGGGGATTAGTATCAAGGGCGGGCGCGAAAACCGGATGCCCATCCTCATCTCCAAGATCTTCCCGGGTCTCGCCGCCGATCAGAGTCGGGCGCTCCGGGTGGGCGACGCGATCCTGTCGGTCAACGGGAACGACCTCCGGGAGGCAACACACGACCTGGCGGTCCAGGCGCTGAAGAAGGCGGGGAAAGAGGTGACGCTGGAGGGTGAGTTGACCAACGCGAGAGCGTGGATTTAGACAGGCCGAGATTAGACTCCTGAGATCTGGGTACAACTCACTTTCCATCCTGTTAACACTCTGCTACACACACACACACACACACGCCTGTGAGTCCGAACTGACATTTCACCACAGCGTGACACAAACATGAGATACTTTTAAGCAATCTAAGAAAACACGCATTTAAGAAAAACAACAAAAGACAATAAGAATGATCAAAGATCGAAAATTAGAGCCCGACTGATAAACAGATTTTGGGGCCAATACTTAAACCAATATTAGAGAGTAAAATTGTTACCAGACTATCTGCGATTTTTATTTGCAGTGATGAATGAAGTTATCACACATTTGTAACGTGACATGCAATGGAGGCAAAGTATTTTACAGATTAACAATGAACTGAATGAGTCTTAAATGGCAGTAGTGCACTGAGACAGTAACCTTCACTAGAAAATTAATTATTGTAAATCACCCCAAGCAACTTTATCTGAATCGGGTTCTTTAAAACCAATGTTTTTATTTTCATTTCACCCGATATCGATAATATATGTGTGGATACGGATATATCAGCGATAGGCCATTACCGCTGGATGATATTGGCCAATTAATGTATCAGTTGGGCTGTAACAAAAATCTCTCTCTCTCTCTCTCTCTCTCTCTCTCTCTCTCTCTCTCTATATATATATATAT
>KV751413.1:418981-453148 GCA_001698575.1 Mola mola
CCCCCTTATTTGTATCTCCCCCAAATGTCTCACATAAATTGTGTAGTGAATATATTATTACACTATAGCTTTATGTAACAAATGCAAATATGACAACCTCAGAGTGGACAAAGCCTGTGGGACCCACTGTGATCTTTGGCAGAGGGGAGCCTGGACCCTGGGGTGGGAACCACTGACTTAAATTGTATTCTTGGTGAGACAATGCTGCTGTTACACTGACAAATTAGCTAATTCACACCAACCATTTGCTTGAAAGAAGAGCACTCTGCCGTCAGATGCTCCATTCATGTTTTCACTTTCTCCGCACTAAACGTTTTTTGTTTTTTTTTTATAACAAATTATGATACAAACAGGAGGCACACTCACTGAAACTGTCAGCCTCACAGTCACACTTGATCTTTGACCAAGGCCATTAAATAACATCAACAGAGCAGAAAGCCTTTGATTAGTTTAAAAAGGTCAGACTCAGGTATATTGTAGTAATCTAGATCTGAATGGCTGTGATTTGCTAAAGATAAGCAGCCACTGTGAACACGCTCAGATGAGATTTGACTCCTTGTGACAACACTGAAACTGTCCCAAAGAGAGCCATCGAGGCATGTAAATGATCCCTGCAGAAATCAGCATGTTGTACTGCCACAAAATACAACCAAACCAGTTACATAAAGCAGAATTGGATAAAATACAATGTGCAAACAGCCAATGTAAAGGATATGAAAACAGTATGTAATCCATGTGAAAAGATGAACTTTAGGTGTATTACATGTAATCACTGCATTTTCCCTGTAAACTTTGCTGATGTACGGCTGTTTTCTCCCACTTTCTTTTATAAGAGTGGAAAAACTGTGAATTCGAGGGAGCTAGGCCACGGAGCCCCCCAGGGTTTGGAAAGTTCAGGGCAGTTTAAATAAGTGCTTAATGGTTTGGAATGAATGCCGGGTGACTGCTGACGAGCACGAATTGTTGGAAGTAATCAATGTGTGACACATTTTAATGCAAAATGAGGCCTCCCAAAATAACCGCACGTAAACTATTCAGGAAACTTTAAACCATGCAGTGTGCTGATTAAATGAAAACCAGTGCACTTGCATTGAAATGATATCAACATCACTTATTTCATGATGAAAAAGGATCAAACATGGTGTGGTGTTACAGTTTATTCAGCTGGTCGTTGGAGCACTGTAGATAGGCAAATGACACATGGACAGATGTTACACACGTAGGTGCTCTTGTAAAATCATTTCAAAGCTGTTGGTGGAATCTGGCCCATTGTTAATGAAATCAGTTTTTAAAAAAACACACATCCAGCAGCCCTCAGGCGTTGATAAGAGGATGTGCTGCCTCCTGCCACAGCTTCGCTCCAGACACGGGCCTCGGTTTGTAAGAATGTGTCAGCTGCCTGTCACTGTTTGTCAGTTTGACAGGCTGCAAGCTGAGTTGTTTGTGGACTGGCTCTTCCTTCCAGTCCCCGTCTCTCTCTGCCACACTCCCACCTTTCACAGAAAGAGAAGGCAGGCAGACGGAACAAGGCTTGAGTATCCAGACCACTGCGCTCTGTAAACAATACATAAACCCCCAGATATTCTCACAATTAGTTTAGGTAGTCCACACATTCCTGGCTCCTACTTGCGTGTGCATATGTAGGGCAAAGATCAAGAGTGGCCACTCCAGCTCGGATGATACTTGCTGCTCCACACTTGTGCCACATTTTCAGTGACTTTTTGTAGCGAAACATGTGAGAGGGTGATGGGTGACATGTTGGCTTATTAGCTTGTCAATTTAATTTTGGCCCAAATACTGTGTTTTATACACAGCTATGAATATACAGCACAAGCTTGCTTGTGGCCTCAGATTAATGTCTTTTTCTTTCACCATTTAAATCAATAAAGTTGTTTTCATCCAAGATAGCTATTGCTAAGCATCATTTCCACTGGAGTATTACACTTGTTTTGTCCAGAAGTTGGAAAAGTGGGCTATGTTGTTACTTTTCATAATACTATCTGAAACATCTGAACACCAGATGTGTTTGATTTTTTTGGAGGCGGGGTGGGGGTTGACCCATTTTAAAGCTGAATATTTTTGTATTAACAATGAATCAAATGCCTGCAGTGTATGTTTGGGATCTTCTGTCTCAGTGTTGCCTTATTTAACAGGAACATGAAAACTTCCTTAAAGGGGCGGAAAAAAAATCAGCCGACCTGTTTTTAATCTAAACGTTTGTCTTTAAGAGTAGAAATCTAATGACTTTGATACTCGACTACTGTTCAAAAAAATGGACATGCCAAGAAGTAAAGATGGACCAATATGAATTTTTCAGGACTCATACAGATTATCATTGAGACACAACCATTTGCATTCAAACTGAAACTCTTTTGGAAAATTAGCCCAGTATGGAGTTCGGTCACTTGGACTGATTAGGTCAACAAGGCGATACCATGTAATGGCACTAAGCAAGACAGACCGTTATATATATATACTGTGTGTATTGTATGTTTTTTTAAATTTTATTTTAGCAATATAATTCAAATGTAATTGTTAGTGTAGGGTAGGGTTGCAAAGGGGCGGAAAATTTCCGGTAAATTTCCGGAAACTTTCTGGAAACTTTCCATGGGAAGTTAAGCTGGGGAATTTTGGAAATATCGCCAAACTTCGCCAAACTGCCCAGAACTTTGCCTTTATCAAGGCCCAGGTGGCCAGACATGGCTGTAATGACAGCATAAGCACCGTTAATCTCTTCTCCAGAGAGTATGCCCCTGTCATATTTTGGGTCCAGCATGTACGCTGCTGCATGCACTGGCTTCATGCAGAACTCCCGGCGCTTCTCCAATGACTTGACCACAGCAGTTCCTCTGCTTTGAGTAGTAGGGAAGTGGCCAGGACCGTCTGGATTTCTTCTTTGAGGTCGGCAAAGAGACAGTGGACATCTGATAAGATGGCATCATCACCCTCTATCTTGGCAATTGCTGCTGCAATTGGTTTGAGGATTCTCAGGCTGCTAGTCACTCTTTCCCAGAACACATCATCTAACAGGATTCTCTTGATGTCACTTTCAATGCCTGCAGTCGGATATGGCCATCGCTTGCAGAGACTCCTTTCCCTCCAGTAGACTGTCATACATGATGACAACGCCACACCATCGTGTGATGCTGGGGAGCTTCAGTGTAGTGCTCTTGTTTTTTTCCTTTTGCTTTGAGAGGTAGGTTGCTGAAGCTACGTGTTTGCCCTTCACATACTTCACAACTTGCTTAGCTCTCTTGTGTAGTGTGTCCATTGTCTTCAATGCAATGATGTCTTTCAGTAGAAGATTAAGAGTATGGGCAGCACAGCCAATGGTTGTTATATGAGGGTAGGTCTCCTCCACGTGTGCCCAGGCAACCTTCATGTTTGGTGCATTCTCAGTGACAAGTGCGAAAACCTTCTCTGGTCCAAGGTCATTCATGACTGCTTTCAGCTCATCAGCAATGTAGGGGCCTGTGTGTCTGTGCTCTTGTAGAATACAGGTTGAGGGGTGGTGACAATGTGCACTCTGTTGAACTCATCATCCAGCAAATGAGTAGATAGCGCATGCCTGGTTGGGGGGGGTGTATGCTGGCCGGAGAATATTCAAAAATCTCTTCCAGTACACACTGGATGGCAGCATCAGGGGTGAGCCAGTTGCATAGACTGCACGAGCAAAACACTCATCTGCATTTCTCTGGCTACGTTCATCCATCGAATCAAAGAATCCTCTGATACCAAAGGGACCATGAGCTGATGAGAGGGTATCTGACTCTGATACAGCAGAATCATTTTCCCCTTGAGTGGAACTCTTGTCTGCTGAATGTTTTGAGCCTTGAGGAAATTTTTGGCACTTTGCAATATGCTGCTGCATTTTTGTAGCATTCTTCACGTATGTCTTTCCACAATATTTACACATATACAAAGACTTTCCTTCAACATTAGCTTGTGTGAAATGCTTCCACACATCAGATGGCAAACGTGGCATTTTTCTGTAGAATAAAATAACAAAAAAGCTTGTAAAAACACTAATGCAATGGCATGAACAGAAATATAGTTGGCTAAACAACTGGAATGGTCTTCAAAATATTTTACAATTGATGTATAAATTCTTGTATGGTTACAGAAAACCGTCTTGCAGGAGTCAGAAGAAACAGCATCACATTTGAGGTAGCTATAATAAGCTAGCCTCTTAAATGGTCAATGAAATGAAAAATAGCTTACATTTAGCACCTAACTTACCAGCTAGCTAGCTACTGTATGAATACATTTTTATTTAATTTTTGCAAGTTAAACAGTAATACCATTATAGTTCAAATATATTTACCCCATAATATTATAAAAAACTTGCTTGACTTTATATAATCCGCAGGCTCAACTGTGTGGCTTTAATAGTCTTGTGCTTTGGGCTCAAAAGTGTGGCCTCCAGGGTTTAAGCAATCATCTGTGCATGTGATGGAGGAGTGTGCAGTGCATGCAGGGGGCGTGGCCTCAATAGCCCTGCAGTAAGCAGTGCTGTGTGCATGTGATTGAGGAGTGTACTTGCATTAAATCTGGTTGTTTTAGCCAAGATTATGCTACAATATATTTTCCCCAACTATATTTAAGTTCCCTGTTGAGGGCCAACCTTCAATTTTGTAAATTTCTGTTTTATTCCCATAAATTCCCGTTAATTCCCATAAATTCCCATTAATTCCCATAAATTCCCGTTAATTCCCATGGAAAGTTTCCAACTTTGAAAATTCCCGGAATTTTGCAACCCTAGTGTCTGGTAACATTAACTAGATACCATTAGTTAAAAACCAGTGTGTTTTGAATTTTTGAAGTAGATTTATTCCAATTTGAATTAATTCCTCTTTCGTAAACTCCCAGTGGCAGCAGAGACATTTTTCTTATACAATATTTTTACAGTAATTGAGTGAAAAAACACAGGCGTGTCTTTGTAGGTACCTACTCCATGTTACCAGACACTTGCAATAACATTTTGAGTGTTGTTATTAGCTTAAAGATTAATGTTTGATGTTCTTTCATACCCTGTGTCATTGTATTGTATAGATTTGTTGAGTTAATCAATTCTAGTGACTGACCTCCATACTGGAGGAATTTCAAAACAAAAAAAAACCCCAATGTATTTTGTTGACGTTTAGACTCTCGAAGATTGTGAAATAAAGCTTAGGTTTGAAAAAGACAGTATTCTCCATTAAATACAATTTTGAGGTACTTTACTCCACTTTCTACCCCTTTCTATTTATCTGCATCAGATCCCCCCAAAAAATGTCTAGGTCATGTTTTGGTCTATACCTAGTTGGAAAAGAAATTATCCCAATTCAATCATTCCTAATCAAGAAAATCTCTAGGATTTTTCTTGGATTGTCTGCATGTAGGCTCTCGTCTTGTTGCTTTAGGAAGACTGATTAACTTTCTGATAGGAATGATTGAGTTTTCTCTCCCGTTAACATATGACGTATATATATACCGGACACATCATGCTTCTGATTAATCCCCCTCCCCTCACTAGCTGAAAGATAGACATAATGTCCCATATGTTGAAATGATTGGTAGAATCCTGCTGCAGCAGCCTCAGTAGTGGCTGGGAGTCCTACCATTTGGTAGAAGGAGACACAGGATGAGCCCTTTGTGTGTTTAATTGGAAGGATGAAAACAACACATACCAGACACAGGGGCTATTGATGAAAAGGGGACAACATTGACTAGGAACTGTTTTTTTCTTTTGTGTTGTCTCCAAAAGTGGCCAACCGTGTAGTCACTGTGACATTCACTGTCCTCATAGTCCCAGATGACATGGATTGTGTGTTGTGTGTGTTGCATAGCCTAAAATAGGCCTCGCTACCTAAGTGCTACCTTGGTATAAACTCCATTGTTTGATATCCATCAGCAGATGTGTCCTTGGTGTCCAGCAAGATTTTAAAAAGAACTTCTGGAAAGTGACAGATTGAAATTTTAACTATATGCGATTGCATTAGTTGGACTGATGCCAAAACATTTAGCTTCTAAAATACAATTATAATATAGTTAACAATGTAATATAAGATCAGTTACATAAAGGTGAAAGAATAAAGTTAGGAGCAGTTTGTCAGTGAGGGGTGAAAATAATATTACACCACAATCTGCACATTTTTTGCAGGATTTGCACTATAATACTGTACATGGTGGTAATGAAAGTGATGTGTACAAGAAAAATAAATAGTATTGATATTGCCAGAATTAAAGTTACTATTGTGTGCTGCTGTTAGGACTGATGTTATGGATTTTCCCAGATATTCACTCTGTGAAAGACTGAGCTAGTAAACAGTGCAGCAATTTATTTTTCAGTGGAGCAACTACACTGAAAACAGGCACAATTCTGTAGTGAGAGAGTCCACCATGCATTTCACACAGGTGTACAGTTTACTTCTAGAAGAGCTGAAAAACACTATTTATTAAATTAGCTTAGCCAAAATCCAATAAATGTAAATAACATGTTTGACCTCTCAACACACAAGATATTTCTGTCTGCCTCAGTAACTGACACATTAAGAGTCTTAAAGAGTCCTCATAATGGTTATACCCAGCAGAAATATGGTAAAGAAAAAAAAATGATTTGCCTCTATTTTGTTTTTTTTATTTTACATTATAAACATATTAGATGGAGTGTTTTAATTAATTAATCAAATAATCCAAAAATTAATCAATTCCAAAAATAATTTAGCTGCTGGAGCTACCTCGCCCAAGTTTCATTATTTATGAGCCAACACCAATCTGTGCCCTCACTGCCAACATGATGGGTATGCAGTTGTAATCTTTTACAGTTGCTTCAGTCTACAGAATGACAACCGTGATTATTTTTATCCATAATCTGCTTTATCCTTTGTAGAAAGTTGGCACACATATTCAAACACACTTCGAGGCCGCACAGTGACAACACTGCCCTTTAAAGAACTGGCTTATAACTGTCATTTTACATAGTGTGGTGTGGCAGATAAATGTATTTGTGTGTTTACATGTCAATGGCATGATTTCCCAAAGTGTTTTGTTTTTTTTCACTGAGCCATGTCAACTAAGAGGGGGGCAGGGTATGAGTTTACGTATGTAGAATAATGGGATTCTTTCTCTTGTTATGAGCTCTGTGTGTGAGTGTTTGTCTGTAATGGTTTGTGATTTTACTGTTGTGCAGTATAACATATGCTCTTTAAGATTTGCAAAGAGTTTGGCCCGTTCTTGTCATTTAATCCTGAGTTTAGTACCGGAGCTCTCTCAATTGAGAATCGCAATTTTAAGCCTAAAATTAGTCAAAATTCGGCCGACGTTGAAATTTGTATAATCAAAATACCATGATTTGTGATAACCAAATAAGTTCTGCATTCAGAAATACAGACTAAATGTAATGGTGCCCTGTAAAATTCCAGTGCAGTTTGCATCAGTTTATATTGCAATAGCATCTAACAGCAAATCGTAAAATGGCAGATTTTTTTTTTCAATTATTATTAATAAAACTGAGTTTGTTGTAATTATATGTTACATATTAAAGCCACTAACCCACCAGAACGTACTTGATATATTAAATTTTTATTGAAAATAAATGAAAAACAAACATTTATTGGCTTCAGTAATGGAATGGTTGGTGGATCCAGCGTATTAGATACTTTAGAAATTGAGTCAGTTCATCACATTGATGTGAAAAGCCAGTAAATCCAATGTTACCAGAAAACAGACCTACTTACTGGCATGCAACATTGCATGCAACAGATTAATCCAGCTAGAGACATCACAACCCTGAGTCCAAAAACTTGATATGCGGTGTAAAACTTGATTTAACATTTTGAAAACACACCTGCAATGTTTTTACATGTTGCAGAAACCTATGTAGTAATATGGTAATAATAATAATGTGCAATTGTTTTTGACAAAGTAATAAACCTCTCCCCATCTTTGTTTGTGAATGAGCCTGACGGAATTTGTCAGGCACACGAGGAAGAGGTTTGGGGCCAGACATAGACACCGGCAGAGCCGACAGGCAGGGTAAACGCTTAGAAATTTTATTTGTGGTAACTCACAGGCTGGTGACAGGCAGAATGGAAAGATCCATCGACAAGTCCAAAAAACCAAGGTAAAAAACAAAAATGGAAGACTGACAACACTGAAACATACACACAAAGATCTGTACAGTAGTACATCACAGGTACATGAGTTTTACTTTTTAAAAAAAATTAGTTTAATAATAAAGATTAGTTTCCAGTTAATGGTTGTTGGGCTACTGAAAGGGAAAGTAACTGAAATTGACATCCCTAGTTTTGTTACATTAGAAACTAGCATGAAAGTCTCAAGAAAGGCCAAGTTCAGTCTACAGCCACAGCTCCACCGGGCAGCACGGTTCACTTCAGTTTGGTGTGGCACACTTCGCTCATTACAGGTACGCGTTTCCACTGGCGACTGCGCCATTACCTGGTGGGCGGGGTAGCCTGACCGTGCCAGCAGGACATTATAGAAATGCGATTCAGTGTTTCCTACAAAGAAAGCATAACAACCAAAAAAGGAAACAATGGAGGACAACAGTCAGAGAAAAGGTTACACACCGCCAGGAGAAAGACGGCCTAACCGTCGCAGGGAGGTGAAGATTCTGTTGACTTATCAGCAGACTGCAGTGGCTTCTACCCCCACTTAATGGTACGGTTTAACTCTGGTTGGTACCCCAAGGGAAGGGTGAAAAAACTGGCAAGGTATGGTCCGCTTTTTAAAGAGGACCACTCACAGCTTTTGAAAATGGTGGTGCAAAAAAATAAAAAAAATGCATATCTTACTAAACCGAAGTGAACTGTACTGCTTGGTGGAAACAGGGCTTACAAGTCTTTCAGATGTTGGATTGCTGAGCAGTTCACACTACAGAGACCTCTGTGTTTTCATGATTGTGGGAGCTGCATTCTGTGTGAGTTCAAACTAAATCAAAATCAAATCAAATTTTATTTGTATAGCCCGAAATCACAATTTACACATTATCTCACTGGGCTTTGACAAACTGTACAGATGTGACATCCTCTGCCCTTAGACCCTCGAACCGGGTGAGGAAAAACTTAAAAAACCCTAAACAGGGAAAATAAGAAACCTCAGGAAGAGCCACAGAGGAGGGATCCTTCTTCCTAGGACGGACAGACGTGCAATAAATGTCACTTGTACAGAACACAAAAACATGATAACAACAGTTCATTTAGAATGCATAAAACATCCATGAGTCCCAGAGTCTGTGGATTCTATGAGTCTGGATGTATGGAAAGTCTAGTGATCCAGACGCAGGTGTTGGTCCAGGAGTCATTGTACTCCATGTAGGAAGATCTGGGTGTTGCTGAGTCCAAGAGTATGTAGAATCTGTAAATCCAGGGATATGTGAAGTGTAGTGGTCCAGAAGCAGGTGTAGTCTATTGATCCAGAAACCATTGTGATCTGTGGGTCCCGATTTGCACTTGGAAATCCAGCCTAGGATCCAAGTCACAGGATCCAAGTCACAGGATCTCCTTTCCTAATGTGGCCAGGAGGCATCAGGCAGGACCACAGCAGCACCTCCCACCGCGACCTAGAAAAACCTGCAGGATGGTAAAGCACAACGACTCCGGGGAAGAAGTAAAGTTAGTGTAAGGATATGGACATTTACAGGAGCAGAGAAGGAGTCGGAGTCAGAGGGGGGAGAGAAGAAAGCTCAGTGAATCATGGAGTGTTCCCCCAGCAACCTAAGCCTATAGCAGCATAACTAAGGGCTAGATAGGCCAGCCTTAACTATAAGCTTTATCAAAAAGGAAGGTTTTAAGCCTACTCTTAAAATCAGAGAGTGTGTCTGCCTCCCGTACCAAGACTGGAAGATAGTTCCACAGGAGAGGAGCTTGATAGCTGAAAGCTCTGCCTCCCATTCTACTTTTGGAAATTCTTGGGATCACCAATAACCCTGCATCCTGGGAGCGTAAGGTTCTGGATGGGCGATAGGGTACTATGAGCTGTTCAAGATAAGATGGTGACTGACCATGAATAGCTTTGTAGGTGAGAACAAGGATTTTAAATTCTATTCTAAATTTAGCGGGGAGCCAGTGCAGAGAAGCCAGTATGGGGGAAATATGGTCTCTGATATTAGTTCTAGTCAGTACACGCGCTGCTGCATTTTGGATTAACTGAAGAGTTTTTAAAATTTTGTTAGGGCAACCTGAAAATAAAGAATTACAGTAGTCCAGCCTGGAAGTAACAAACGCATGAACTAGTTTTTCTGCATCTTGTTGAGACAGGATGTGCCGGATTTTAGCAATGTTACGGAGGTGAAAGAAGGCGGTCCTTGAAATCTGTTTAACATGTGATTTAAAAGACAGCTCCTGGTCAAAGATAACACCCAGGTTTCTGACAGTGGTGCTGGAGGCCAAGGCAATGCCATCCAGATTAACTATGTTGCTGGATAATGAGTCTCTAATGTGTTTGGGGCCCAGCACAATGACTTCAGTTTTGTCAGAGTTTAACATTAAAAAGTTATGAAACATCCAGTTTTTAATGTCCTTAAGACATGACTGTAGATTAGCTAACTGATGGGTTTCATCTGGCTTCATTGATAAGTATAGTTGTGTGTCATCTGCATAACAGTGAAAATGTATGGAGTGCTTTCTAATAATTTTACCTACAGGAAGCATATATAGAGTAAATAGTAATGGTCCAAGCACAGAACCTTGTGGGACTCCATGACTAACCTTGTCATATCTTGATGATTCATCATTAACATGAACAAAATTATATCTATCAGATAGGTAGGACTTAAACCATCTTAGAGCAGATCCTTTAATGCCAATTTGGTGTTCCATCCTCTGTAGTAAGATGTGATGATCGATAGTGTCAAAAGCTGCACTAAGATCTAATAAGACTAGTATAGAGATAAGTCCCGCATCAGATGCAGTGAGGAGGTCATTTGTAACTTTTACCAATGCCGTTTCTGTGCTGTGATGCTTTCTAAAACCTGACTGAAACTCTTCAAATAGACTATTATACTGAAGAAAGCCACATAGTTGTTTCGCTACTGCTTTCTCTAGAATCTTTGAAAGAAAGGGGAGGTTGGATATTGGTCTATAGTTGGCTAAAACTTCTGGGTCTAGGGTAGGTTTTTTTAGGAGCGGTTTAATTACAGCTACTTTAAATGACTGGGGCACATAACCTGTTACAAGGGATAGATTGATAATGTTTAGTAGTGGATTTCTAATTAGGGGTAAAACCTCTTTGAGCAACCTAGTAGGTATGGGGTCTAGTATACAGGTTGATGATTTAGATGAAGATAATGTTGTCGTTAGTTCCTTAAGGTCAATTGGATGGAAGCTTTCCAAACACACATCAGGACTAATAACAGCCTCTATAATTCCTGTTGCTGAACTGGAATCTGTGGAGTGTAGGATATTTTCTCTGATAAGTCTAATTTTATTATTGAAGAAGTTCATAAAATCATTACAGGTGAGGGCTCTAGGAATGCATGGTTCAATAGAATGATGGCTCTCAGTCAGCCTGGCTACAGTGCTGAAAAGGATCCTGGGCTTATTCTTGTTTTCTTCTATCAACGCTGAATAGTAGTCTTTTCTTGCTCGGCGAAGGGCCTTCCTGTATACTTTAAGGCTATCCTGCCAGGCCATGTGTGGCTCTTCCAGTTTAGTGGAACGCCATTTCTTTTCAAGTTTATGAGTTTTCTGTTTTAACTTGCGAGTGTTAAGATTATACCACGGAGCTAGTCTCTTTACTGGTTTTGTTTTCTTTTTAACTGGGGCAATGGAATCGAGTGAAGCACGTAGAGAGCCGGCAGTGAAATCGGCAAGGTGATCAAGCTGGGAGGGGCTAAATTTAAGATATGACTCCTCTGTTATTTTGGGATATGGCACTGAAATTAATGCAGAGGGAATAATTTCTTTAAAATTTTCAACAGTGTCCTCAGATATGCATCTGCTATAATAACTAGTGACTCTTGGTTTATAGTTGATGAGCAGAAATTCAAATGTTAGAAGATAATGATCTGATAAAAGCAGATTTTGCGCAGAGACATTTAAATGCTCAATTTCAATGCCATATGTCAGAACAAGATCAAGGGTGTGATTAAAAGTGTGTGTTGATTCTTGTACACACTGACAGAAGCCGAATGAATCTAATAGTGAGAGAAATGCCGTACCAAGGCTGTCGTTTTCAATGTCTACATGGATATTAAAGTCACCTACAATAATAACTTTATCTGTTTTGAGGACCAGAGCTGAGAGAAACTCTGAAAATTCAGATAAAAATTCAGTGTAGGGTCCAGGTGCTCGATACACTATAACAAACATAATTGGAGTTTTCATGGTTGGATCGGAAATGCTAAGAATGAGATTTTCAAACGAACTAAATTTTTGTTTGGGCTTAGGGTTTATTAATAGGGCAGAATTGAAAATGGCTGTACCTCCACCGCCTCTGCCAGTATCTCTGGAAGAGAAAAGTGAAAAGGAGGATAGAGAGAAAAGAAAAAAAGGGAATGGAGTATAAGAAGAATAAGAGAAAAGCCAGTTAGTGGAGAGTAGCAGACCAAACCACAGGAGAATTTTCTGGGCAGTTTTGGGAAAAATTCAGAGGTTAGGGTCTGACTGCCTGACTCGGCTGCTCTTTGAGCTATTATTTCATTATTTTGGTCATTCCATATGATGATTAAATGTGTGTGTGTGTGTGTGTGTGTGTGTATTTGGTGACTAAAAAAGAGAGGAAGGTGGTCTGAAGTAATCTAACCCTAACCGTAGGTTTAGATTTGCGTCACAACTACTGGCACATTAAAAATGTATCAGCTCTGACTCTTGTCCTGTTTCCCCTCCTCAGCGATAAACTTTTAGAAGAGTAGTCTTTCAATGATATCGTGACATTTAATCAAGCATGAGTTTGGGGTACTTTTCATGAGACTGGTCCTCCTCCTCTTCTCTGTTGCCATTTTTTCTGTCCTGGGAGGATTGAAGGCAGGCAGATGAGCTGGCTTCTGAGGATGTTGGCTGGCACCTACGTGTGCACATGCACACACACACATCCAATGACCTGGCAGTCCTGTGTGTGTAGACCTAATTAGCCAAAATTGGAGCTGAGTGACAGACCTGACAGAACTATTGAGCTCATCCAACAGCACAGCAGAGACAAGACAGACCAAGAAATAGATGTGATGCCAGTGAAGCGCTAAATCTGTCTTTAACAATGGAATGGAGAATAAAAATGTTTTACTTGTGGACAGACTATGGAGAAAAGAAAATCCATACAGACCGTACAAAACAAGGAAACACTTAATGCTCCTGTAAATATCCTATGTAGATCTGATGGAATTTGTTGACACAATTGTTGCGTATATTTGGGTGATATGGCCATTAGATAAAATCTCTTATCTATTTACTTATGCTGTTTTTACTATGAGAGATCAATTCAAAATTTTTCTTCTTTTTGACTTATGTTATTGTAGCATGCTAATCACACTATCATACAGTTTCTGACTAAACCATTTCTCGTGGTAATAACTTTTTTTACAGCTATATTTAAGTTATAACCTTTAGCCAGTATGAATCCTAATGGCAGTTTTGTGTAACCGTTTCAACCTGATATATCTTAGATGGATTACCATAAAAGTCTCACATATATTCATTGTGTCCATATGATACTATTATTGATGTTGGTGACATTAACTTAAAGCTGGACTACTGAGCAGCCCAAAAATGAGGCCAGAACTTCTTGAGTGTTAACTTGCTTCAGTATACAGTAGGTCAGAAATACCTCACATTTCATGTTAGATGATGGGACAGGATATAGACTAAAAACTCATAGTGTACATCAAATAAATTGCTTTCCAAGGATATTGTTTATCTACTTTTTTTGTTCTCATTATGCTAATATATTTTAACATGTCTTTGATGAGTCTCTGTCTTTTAGTCCAGCATCATATGAGTCAAAATGTTAATAATGAGATACTTGCAAAACTAGGGGCATTCGTATCTGCGTCAGCTGTGCTGAATGCCAATTTGCAATTATTAGCAAGCTAGTATTCTAAAATAAGATGGTGATCAATGATCAATGGTAAGCCCTCCAAATATCAGCATGTGAGCATCCTGACAATAGCATTTAGTTCAAACCAGTGCTGTTCCCGTACAACCTCACAAAGGTGCTATCAATCGAATCAATTGAATCAAGTAAGTGTGATTTACAAGGTCACGATTAAATTTCCATGTCCAATTTGGTTTAATATCGGTTTTGTGATAATACAGTTAAATGCAATAATTTGCTTGGATAAATTATCAGATAACTAAATCTGTAAATTGTAAAAGAACCATCTCACCTTGTGCACCTGAAATTAAATCTGTAGTTTTAACCCATTCAGAGCACATCCTTGATCAGACTGTCCCCCACTGAATGATATATACCAAAAAACAAATTTCTTTGTATTTTAATATTAAAATCCGATATTATTTCCATATGTAAAACCACATGTCATATAAATGATATCACCATATAGCAATTTCTTCCAATAATATCATTGCATCCCTGTCAATCAATCTAGTGTTTAGTGGAGTTCAGCAGAGTATAGCAGAACTGCAACTGTAAACGTAGGTACCGAACTATCCAGATTCATCTCAATTTTATCATGTGATCGTATCTTGTGATTGGATAGACACTCTCCAACGTCCGTTTCTGGGGTCGTGTTTTCCCTCCATTTTGCACATTTTGTACGTGGCCTTTCCATTGACCTCAGCATTTTTTAATCCGAGATTCTCCAAGACGTCTGCCTCAAGACTTTTTCCACTATTGCTGCCTTTTTTGAGGACGGAAAACAACCCTAATATTTTGGCACATTACCACAACATGGGTATCACAGCTGCACAGGTATAAGAACAGTGAAAACAATACCCCACAATATTGTTATGTTTTATTAGATATTATTTCAGCGGCTCATTTGAAAACCCTTGTGGACAATATAAAGATGGATTTGATTTCTTTAGCTACATCAAAGACACAAAGAAAAAGAAATGTCGCCAACGAGTGGAAACAGTTGATTAATAGATTTCTCTTTCGAACCCAAACACAATTCAAGAATTTTTCGTTGTGCAGTTTATCCGACAACAAAATCTGCATAATACGACAATGTAATATACACTAAAAATAAAATCATAGCCGAAGACATGGATGAGAGCATAATATTGTATCAGATGTGCAGTAATATTTTACCTTTAGGCTTTGCAAACTCATGGTTTTGGCTTTTTCAGTCACGCAATAAAAAACTTGAGCCTGTGAGATCTCAGTTAATTGTCTCATGCGTAGTGCCACCAGTATCTACTTTTATTCAAAAGTAATTCTAAAAACAATGTATCAGGTCGGAATCCAGCCAAAGGATGAGATTCGATGATTAGCATCACCCTGAATATATTGTAATTAGAAGGGAAAAGGTGGAGGTCCTTGACAGAATCTGCAAATCCATTGAGAAGATTAATAATCATGATTTCTGTACAGGCCGGTCATAGTTTTGTCTGTGTATTCTTAGAACGCTGATAAATTTCTCATAAATCACTGCTTTCAGTTTCCACTTGACAGAGAACAATCATTGTAAAACTCTCTGTCAGTGCTGGGAGATGAAAAATGTCCTACTGTATTTTTTTCAGGTCAGTCTAAAGTTAGGGTAGCCAAAGATTAATTAGGATTGACAATAAGTAGAAATCGGCAGAGAGGGTAGGTAATACATTATATGTCTTATTATGTCGTATTATTAAGAAATCTTAGACATAATAAAGTTTTGACAGATGTTTTGGCTCTGATAATACCATACAGTGATTTGATATACCCCTCCTAAATAATTGATATGAAGACAAGAATTAAGACATTAAAGTAATTTCGCTTTAACTATTTTCACTTTTATTGGGGGATTTTATATGTTCCAGATCCACTCTTGATTTATATATAGTCTGCCCACCTTTGTCAGGTTTGCCACTTATAGTGAGAGTCCATTGAACTGCCACTCTGGATCCTTAACTTTTGTCCCTGTACACTAGATTCTTACAGGATCACCACTGTCCCTTCTATGTCGGTAACTCTGAACGTAACATTTGTCTATGTGTCTATTTGTCTATCTTTTCACTAAGGTTCAGGCAGGCATGAACATCTTCCTCACACATTCAGTTGGATGTGTGCTAGTCTTTGTGTCTTGGTCTCAATAAAAATCACATGTTGTTTCCCTGGATAATTTTACTGAAACAACCTCTTGAACACTGATAACTACAGCACAGTGATGCTCAGCGAGCTGTTCATCCAGTATTTGAAGACTTCTAAACATGAACGACCACAGAGAGACGTGGATCTGCAGATGGAAAATATCTCAGCTCGTCTCCGCACCAAATCCGATTATTAGGTTGAAAGTTGAGCCTTGCAGCAGAACCATCCTCTTTTTTGACCCTCAGACATAAACATGTCCATTCAGGAATGCTCTAACACTCACTTATTTATTCCAAACCACTTACGTTTGCAGAACAGATCTCAGACATTGTTAACATGGGCGGTGTGGTTAGCAGAGCCAGTGAATTCAGCGTCAGCATTACTACTAACCCTGCCCCTCACTCCGAGTCATACTCTGCATAACAGAAGCACACACAAGCTCGCAGGAACTCATCTCTTGCTGAACTCATTTTAGATTATATACATGCACATTGTTGTAGACTTTATCTTTTATTTCTCTTGCACTTATGTGCACACACAGGCGCGCACACACTTACAAATCTAATTTCTCAGTCTACATTTAAGAATGACTTCACCTCTCAAGAATCTCTTCTCAGGTTTCATACCAAGCAGATGCAAAAAGCAGTCCAAGATGCACACACACTTTCTTTCAATTCCCTGCTCACTCTCATGTGTGTGAAGGCATGAAAATATGATTGAGGAGTGTGTAATGAAGAAAACACTGAGGAGATAAAGGGTGCCAGGGAGGATAAAAAAGGACAGAGCAAGTGAAGACACGTGACTGTGCTGACGGGGCCGGGAGGTGCGCAAACCAAATTTGGAAAGTGAATTTACAACATCGGAGCACAAGCCTTTCTTTTACAAACAGCCAATCGGCAAGCCCACAGCCGCACAGTCAAGTCTGCTCTTGTTTTTCTAAGACAATTTCACATGGGGTCAGCGTCATTTCCACTTGAAGAGGTTTCCTTATGAAAAATTAGGTATGATTGAACTCTAAGTTGGACAAAATCTGTTTTTTATCCCACTTTAATTTATTAGCAGAGCTGTTGAGAGAATATATCCGGAGGTTTCTGTGGTAGAGTATTTAAAATGTGTAACCCTAACCGGTAACTGGGTCCCAAAGTGTATTTAAAAGGAGATTAAATTCTGGGTTCGTTCAAAACGCATCCCAGAGTGTTTTCCAATGGTCTGGTCATGGTTGGCCACATCATGTATCTTAAGTAACTGGATGTTACTGGGTGGAATCCCACAGATAGTCTGACTGTCAACTTACTATTTGTTCAAGATGTATAGATATTTAACAGCTGTCTTGCTTTGACCAGAGCTACAGATTGCTTTTGTCCAAGGATGCAACTAAGTGTTTATTTGATTATGATAAGCAGAAGTGTCTATGGGTCATTTTTCATAATTTTCTTGGCCAAACTTACATACAGAAATGTTAATAAAATGCAAGAACTCTTTAAGGACATTATTAAATGATTTTTGTAAGCAAGGGTTATAGAGTATTAGTAAATTTTCAGGACTCAGGAATGGCATAAGTGATTGATGTGGTAAAGAATAGAGCTGCATCAAGTAATCGATTAGTTGATGGGAAGAAAATTAATCAACAACTACCTTGACAATTGAATAATCATTTTTGTCTTGGTTTGAACAAAGTTATTAAACATTGTTTCGTTCCAGCTTGTTAAATGTCAGAATTTACTGCTTTTTTTTGTCATTTCTGACAGTAAATGAAGAGACTTTGGGCTCTTTAACTATTGGTTGGATCAAAGAAGCAATTAAAAGATGTTGTGACAATTTATAATAAACTATGTAAAAGATCCATTGATTAATCATGAAATTAACCATGAAAATAATTAGCAGATTGAAAAAAAATACTGAATGAATATGTTCGGAGATGACGTAGAAGCTACATTCTGAAAAAAAATACACATATACACAATATAGTGATTTCTTCAGTTGTTTTGTGAGACAATGTTGTTTCTGCATTACAAAATCATTCACAACCTTAATGTGATATAAGGCAAAGGGGTCCGGCCAAGTTGGCTGAAGTCATTAATTAACATTCATTAATAGGGATCAAAATGCAAGCTTGTAGATCAAAAGGCTCAAAATGTATATTCCTATGCACATGACACACCACAGGTTTGTAGTTACGAACCTGCTAGGTGTCCAAAAGACAGAGATCAAACAAGGATGAGAAGAAATAGCAGAGAGAGAAAGTGGTTGTGCGAGGAGAGCCAGTGGCGAAGTGGTCAGAAGTCCATTACACAAACCAATGCACGACTGTTGGCTTTTATCTGTCCCATCTCATGTTGCCTAATATAAATGCACATTTTATAGTGCTGAACGGCATCTGAGGGAGAGACAATGAACAGCTTTAGTAGCTGCCACTAGTCAAATTTTTATTGAAAAGAATCTCTGCCAGTCACTCCAGCCCAACAGCAGAACCACAGACTGCAGCTGATGATGGAATGTTCAGTGTTGACACTGTAGGTACTAAATTCCCCTTATATTCTATGTAACGTCCAACAGCAAAACCACCTTGCTTTGGCCTAGTACTGGACATATGATCGGATGATATTTATCCTTCTCTGTCCCTCCACAGTGAAGTACATCCGTGAGGTTTCTCCGCTCTTTAAGAAGCCATCTCTGGTGGCCGACCTGCCGTGGGATGGTGTCCGCCCACAGTCGCCCAGCTACAGTGGCAGTGAGGACTCTGGGTCACCCAAACACAGCAGTTCGCCCACCACCAAAGACAGAAACAGGTGAAGAATGAGGCTCCTCGATGTCTGTGGGTTAGACAGGATTCAGAAAAAAAATCAGAAAACAAGCTGTAGGAGTTGAGGTGTTAGGTGTCGGGTATGGGGTTTTTTGCTGTTGTTTTTTGTATCTGTGTGTGTTTTCAAATTATAGTTGAATACTTGTTCTGCGTAGGATCTGACCATGTTCTATGGTGTTGAAAGTACATGACAAATAACTTCTGATATCCTCTGGCATGCATTGTTTTATTAAATTTGTCACGTTGTCAAATGTTTGAATTGGCCATAATTTTCTATTATTTATCAAGGGCAAAGATGAAAGTCAAAGGAGATTACATTGAAGAATTAAATTAAATTCATCAGCACATTTTAAGTGTCTCGCAACATGTTAATGTGGCCCCAAAGCTCAGAGTCTTCCTTTGAGATGCTTCTCTATTATCTGTTTACATGATTTTGTTTATTTTCACTTCTTATAATTTTTCTTTGGTCATTCAGGCTGTTGGAGCTCCACTCCCCTGACGGCCAGCACACGGTGGTGCTGCGCTGTAAAGACGGCCCCAGCGCCAACTCCTGGTACACTGCCATCCACACCAACATTGCCGCCCTGCTGCCACACGCCCTGGCTCATATCAACGCCTACCTGGGGGCATCCTCCTCTTCCTCCATTCACCCCCATCTCAAACACGTCGGCTGGTTGGCTGAACAGGTAAATAAAGCTCTGTTAAGCTGAACACCTGCGAGCTGGTTTACACAGGAGGTAATACTTTTCAGTTACTTAGCACCTCACTGTTGCTAATCTGTAAATGTTGATATCATGCAGCAATACAGAACAGGATGAAGACAAGACAAAAAATTAGAATTATAAATAATAGTGGGAAAGCCCTCATTACAGTGCATACCTCTGCCACCTGCCTAAAATTGCCCAAGAAAAAAAAACCCCAAATACCACTGGCCTTTGTTTGCTGAATTAAGGTTTTATCGTGAGATGCTGAAATGCGTTTGTGTGAGTGTGCGTGTGTTGAATGCAATACTGAGTATATAACACGGTAAAGTGTCAACTACTAAATAATGTAGTTGTCATATTATCTATATGCAGTCAGATAGTCTAGTCTGTTTCTTGGGCCATACCCTTCTGACAACTTCATTAAACTAAGTCCATTAACTTCTGAGTTACGTTTAAAAATGTATCTGATTCCAGATCACAACCAAAATCCACATGCTAAATTCCATCCAAGTCTGTGCACGACTTTGTGAGTTATGTTCGTAACATTCAAACATACTTACAAACTTACACAGGTGACAGCATAACATCCTTCAACTTTGTTGGCTGAAGGCAACAAAGTCATCTTCTTTTTCATTTTGGCTGCCATTTCGGCAGTACAATCTAGCTCTGATGCTGCATCTTCTTGATTGACAGACGGGTGAGGTCTCGTACTGTTTTCAACTTTGAAAAGCTTTCCTTGACCGATTGCCACCTTACTTGGATTGTCAGTAAGCACTCACAGTTAGTGGAGGTTCCTTCAGTCTTTGTGTGTTCGTGCTGTAGTTTTTCTTTTTAGAATTATTTGTGACTATCCTCAACTCAGGTGGAAGAGAGCCCCGCTAAGCCCTGGGTGGTCACACACGTCGCACAAATTATACCCATATCCTGGTTCTCGTCTAGTGTCGTGTATCTAGTTAGTTGAAAAGTTATTTATCAGTACATCCAAAGCTGTTTCTATCTTAACTCCAAGGCTTATAAATGTCTTATGTGAACTTTAATGTTTGTTCACTAGTTGTTAGCAGCAGTAAGAAATGAACCAAAATTTAATGTGACAGGTTTCTCATTTTTAGCTGCCACCAACCATCATATTTAGTTTGGACGTCAGAGCTATGTTTAGCTTGACATTTTGACAAATACATAATGAAGATAAGATAAGATAAGATAATGCCTTTATTGTCCCACAATGGGGGAATTTGCAAATGACTGAACGTTACATTAGAAGATTAAAAAGCAATCATGGTTAGATGCTGAATTTGAAGTTACTGCTAGCTCAGCATAAAGAATTGAAACAAAAGTAAACAGCTTGTTTGGGATTTTCCAAAGCCCAAAAAGTTCCCTTGTAGCGTCGCTAAAGATCACAAATTACCATGGCGTCTCTCATTTGTTCAATCCATATAAAAATGATGGCATTGTTGGAGCCCGACCACCTTTTTTTCCCTGGTTATAAATCTAATGCTAAGCTAACTGCCTGCCTGAAAGTAAATAAACATTTCTACTGAAATGTGGAACTATTCTTTTCAGTGTCAACTGCTGCAGATGATGTAATTAGGGATTTTCCTTTAGTCAATTAATGTAGTTCATTGTGTAATGCTAGTGCTGAAACCTATATGTTCACCTTTGACAGCAGTAACTAGAATATGTTGCATTTTCAGTTTAGATGAATACCCACAAACAGCTTAGTTTTCTGTTTCATTCCTCCAACGTCACTGCACCTACACAGAGCTCAAGCACAGACGCTGGCCTTTCTGCTCTAAAACAACAACCTCTGCAGCACACAGGAAGAACATATTTTCTTGAATTAGCTATAGTCCTAGATTTAAATGTGACTATTGGAATGTAAACCAGACCTAAAGTTCACCTTTAGCCTGAGTAATTTCTTTTCTCTTTGTTGAAGTGTTCATTCATGGCCACATTGAACGTGTGGATGTCTGCCTCTGCTAATCTCGACGTGCCCCAGACAGGAAGCATTGATAGACGTTTCTGATGCATTGCACTGTTTCCTCCTCTGCCTACCTTCTCACCACAGTTGCACTGTTGCATTTTTGCTTCTTTTCACCTTAATACTCATTAGTCATTCAGCTCTGACTCACACAGACAATACATACAGACCTCACTGCTGTCAGGATTCAGATCTGTCTCTGGGAGGAGCTAGCTCATCTGCAGCTGTATACTGTCAAACTACACCACCGTAAATGACCAAAATAAGGCCCCAAACCCCAAGTGCTCTCTCTCCTGGTACTGGGAAACTTCCAGGAGTGATTTTGATCAGGGCATTTCTGAAAAAAGGAATCTTAAAAAGCTATTCTATACACTTAACTGTGAAACTTCTGCTTAACCTTTTTTTATACATTAAAACGCTCTTTTCTTAGGGTTGGGGAAAGGTTCCTTTTGGGTAGAATTAGTGGCGTTTTAAATTAGTTTACAAATCATAATATAACATATATAATTTGGATATTTTATATTGTTTTGTTGTATAAGTTTATCCTATTAGTGCTGATATCTCCTGACCTTCTTCTCTAGGTCCAGCTGGAAGGTGGACGGCAGCAGTACAAACCAGTGGTCATGGCTTTGACGGAGAAGGACATTCTGCTGTTTGAATCGGTGCCATGGAGCAGAGAGTCCTGGTCCGTACCCCTGCTCACACACCCACTGCTAGCTACAAGGTAAAGACAACAGACACGGCCAGTACTACACTATGGGACAAATCACACCAACACAAACAGATCACACATTTTGCTCACAATAGTTCTGTCATCCTATTGGTCACAACAGGTTTGTCATTTTTTTTTTGTATGAAGACGTTTATATGAAGTTTCATATGGATGGAACATTTTTTGCCGCTGTCCACTGTTGACTCTTAACAGCATGTCAGTAATCTTCTATAGGGAATCAGCTCACTGTTAAAAGGATGTGTTTTAGTAGGGCTTTTCATTTACTCTTAAAATACATTTAACAACCTGTGGTTCAGGGGAAGTTCCTGGAAGTTCACAGTTGCTCACATTAAAATGAAAGTCAAAAAGTTTTATGAGGTTATGGTACGGCCAGTGGTAGCCTGTGAAGGAGGAGAGGGGGTTTTCAGTATGCAGTTTTGTGTTAATTTTATCTGAAGGGGTAAGTTCAGCTGGGAATCACTATCATGTGGTAAAAACAAAAAAGTGTAACACTTAACTCTAAATAATTAATGAACAACAGTTATTGCTGTAATAAGCATTTACTGACAGCTAATTAATGTATCACATACTGTATAAATTACTAACAATCCTCATCTTAACCAAGGTACTTAACCCTAAACTTAATCTTTCTAAAACATTTATTAACCTGAATTAACCATTTATTAATGCACCTTGTGATCCTTGTTGTAACATTGAAAACATGTGTCCCTTAAATGATACGTAACAGTATGGTTTTAAAGTATTGAATAATCTATGAATTAGTATACTAGTTCACATGAAGACCCTTAGTAATTGATTAGTTTGTACATTGTTTAACTGTTGCTTACTACTGCATTAACTAATGTTAATTAATGTACCACCATACCTCTACCTCACCCTTTTACCAAAAAATGAATATGAAATGAATTAAGTATATTGTATACATTTCATCTTAGACAGGCTGTTCTTGCTGCTTCTTGCTTCTTATGGAAATTATACAAACTAGAACATCGATTGGTAAGTATTGTGGTCAGTCACCAGGGATCAGGAGCTAAGCATGTACAGTGAAGCCTCTTGCTGATCCACAGTATCTGTATGAGTTATTTGTATGTGTTTTCATGTGTCTCTCCCTTCAGACTGGTTCATTCTGGCAGCGCTCGGGGCTCTCCCGCTCAGGGTTCAGAGCTGGTGTTTGCCACCCGGACGGGCACAGGGCGGGGCATTGAGTCTCACATCTTCAGAGTGGAGACCCACTGGGATCTTTCCTCGTGGACGAGAGCCCTCGTGCAAGGGGTCCATGCTGCTGCTGAGCTCATTAAAGAAGTCTCCATTGGTGAGTGAACCTGAATACAATACGTTGAATCAATGGCATGTTCAATACCACAGAGAAACATGGATCCACAGTGATAGATTTTAATCAAAAGATGGATATGAAGTGGCATGTGTACTGTGTGTTAAGCACATCCTATTAGATGAAACTTCTGTCTGAGAGTCTTCAGGTGTGAGGGCTTGGCCGTCTTGTTTAATAGTTATATTTAAATGGCAATTATCACCAACCTCTCAAACTTCTTAATAGATGTTTATGTTGCTCTTTAGCTTTGCTAAATTTCTCATGAAAACCTTTTGTTAGCAGAAATCTGTTGGACTGCTTGCATATATCGGCGCGCTTGCTTTCTTTGCCTTTACTTGTTCATCTAAAATACAAAGTAATTGAACAGCTGCTGTTGTTTTTGTCAAGTGAAGCCTACACATGGCATCTTTAATGAGCTATAGCACCATAACAAAATGGAGCAAAAAGACAAGTGGTGAGTAAACAGCACTCAGAGTGAGTGGAAGGAGGCACAGCTAGGTTGGCACAGCAACAGTGCTAGTGCGTCTCATTATGCAGCATGAAAGCACAGCTGGTAACCCTAACCCTAACCCGGTGTATAAATACTGTAGAAAATCAGTATTGCAGCCATATAACTTCTATAAATTGATACATCCATATTTCTGACATATTTTATGCACACATGGTCATATTTGTGTTGATTATACAAATTTTAGGTACATGTACTGTTCATAGATGTTGAATATTTTCATTTTATACAATTTTATACTAATCTATTAATTTATCTAAAAACTGAGGGTATAGTACTTCTGGAATTTCACAGATCTTGTGCTTTTTAAAATTTGTGAACTTATTATTATCTGTGTTTGTGACAACTGACGAGGGGCTCCTAGTGTTGCTTTGTGATTTTGCTTAAATCTTCTAAAATAAAAAAAAATGATCAATAACTCTTTTGTACATGAAAGAAAATTCAAGCTCAGGTTTTACAATGAATACATTGCTACATATTTAATTATCGGTTTAATTATCAACTGCTGTATATATGTTTTAAGTAGTATTTATGTATTTTTAGATAATACATATTGAGCATTTTACTATTTTCATTGTTTTGATTTTACAACTTGCGGGTTTATTCTCTGCTTTCAGCCGCCCCTAGAGGCTAAATTTAACAGTAAAAACTTAATCCCACTGTACAGTGTTTATCCAGCACCAAACCGCATACAGACTAACAGGCTAGTGAACACACAGCAGAGCATTTAGCAGCCAAATAACCAGATATTTCCCTTAGGAGTTGGTTGAGATCACAATAGAGCCAAACACAGAGTGAATTTTAGGCAAAAACATGTCTCCAAATGAATGAAAATTTTTGTTACTTTGCAATGTGTAAACAGGCAACTGCGTGCTAGTCGAGCCTGTCAACATAAAAGGTGACGTGAAGGGTTTGTTTACAAGTTATTTTGGCTATTCTAGATTGGCTGTTACGTCTTTTGTTTCATGTTTAACAAAACAAAGATAATATTTGTTCCTCCATCATTGACATTTTACCAGGTGTTCAAGACACCAACAACCCGAAAGTATCTTTAGCTGATAATCCTGTAATTATACCTGAAAATATCATGCAGAATCCAGCATGATAAATGCAAATCAATCACTGAATGAAAACATATTTATCGCAAGTTCAATCTGATTTATCCTTGATAAAGATTTCAGGGCATACCTGCTGTTGATGTTTGATGTGTCCACAGGAATCAGTTCATTCAGAATAATGTGATACAACACGATATCACAGACCACAACCACAAAAAGCACCATGGTGATGACTGAGAACAAGGGCATATGTGGTTCATACACACACATTTTGATGAATCTGTTCATGGTTGTTTAGTAGTTGGTAGGTTAGGAGCAGTGTGGCAAAATGAGCCAACAGACATTTAAACAGAGCATGTGGCTTCACCTTTGTGCATGAGATCATGATATCACAGGCAAACAAGTGACTGTCAAGGGGAAATAAGATTTATAGAGGAAAAAAACTAAGCACCATGCCTATACAGCACAAATCAAACAATTCTATGTATATAGATACATAAGAAATACTTGGACTGTGAAAGGAAGGGTTTAGAAACAGAGATCTATGTAAAAAAAAAAGCACAAGAGTGAGCCAGCAGAGGGGAATTCGTTCTTTGTGCAGAACAATAGCTGGCTGCCGATACACAGCACTGAAAGGCCTCCAGCTTTTTTTCTTCCTCTTCCCCTCTAACTAACGCACAATTGTGCAGCAACATTCAAGCCAGTCGGGTTACAGTAACACAGATGGAAACTTTTTCGGATCAGATGACATTTAAAGTTGAGACAGGCAGAAGCTTTAAGCAAAAGATGCATTTGTTTTGTGGGTATACAGTGAAGAGAAACATCCCTGTTCATCTCCAACACCAACGTTTTGTCCTTTGCTGATGTGTTTACATGTAGTGCAGTTAATACTCACTCTTTACTCACCCAGCTGTTACCCCCGCTGTCCTTAAGCTTCTTTCTCTATCTCCCTCTCTCTCAGGTTGCACCTTGAAAAGGCAGGATGTTCGCCTGACGTTGCATTATGAGAAAGGCTTCACTGTGACGAGAGAGCAAGCAGATCCAGCCGGGGGCACTGTGCTCTATAGATACCCTTATGAAAAGCTGAAAATGTCCGCCGATGACGGAATACGCAACCTTTACCTTGACTTCGGAGGTCCAGAAGGAGAAATGGTAAGTTGAGATACATGAAAGAGAGAAATTTTATTTGTTCCGTGCATGGCAAAAAGTAAAATATACATTATTGTATTCACTGTATTGATATAATTTGGAAATTGACCCCTTTTTTTAAAAATAATAGATTAGTGCCAAAATTTGTGAAAATTGAGAATAATCAAATTACAAACAAAAGAAAAAGCACCAAATTGTCTCAGTGGAGGAGCTGTTATTATTAGCTTTTATTATTAATGTAATTGTAACGGGTGTGAGAGCGGACCCAAGAACAGCTCAAACCTAGACCGGAAGAGTTCAGAACTTTATTGCCAATGTTCAAGAGTCCAAACAGACGACAATCAGGAAGCCTGGTCGGCGAGCACAGTCCAAGTTCTGAATGGGGCAGGAGTGTCTGGAGAGGGAGTCAAGGCAGGCTGCAGGCAGACAGGGAGCGGGCAGATGCAAAGTCCAAAGACAAAAGCAGGTCAGGTTACCGGGGCAGAGACGAAGAGACGTGGTCAGGGGCAGAAGGCAGGTCAGGTACCAGGAGATCCGTCCAGAAGAGTGCGGGAGGGTAGTGCATGACGCGACGACAGTCTAGCAGAGAGTGAGTGTGGAGGAGCTGGTTAAAAGGAGGCTGGGTGATAGAGCCGACTGGGGGCAACAGGTGAGTCTAATGATCTTGATTAGGAGAAGAAGGCAGGCAGGTAGAGTGGGTTGGTAGACGGGAAAACCAGGATTGGACTATGACAGAACCCCCCCCCCTTCAAGGGACGGCTTGTCCCAAAAAGAAAAGTCCAAGAAAACCCAGGGTGGGTGGAGGGGGAAACTGGAAGGGGGCCTCCTCCGAGGTACAGAAGCCCTCCTCTTCCAAGGCAGACGAGGAGGATGAACTGGACCGGTGTCCACATCGGAGCCACTCTCCTTCGGCGGAGCAGCAGGCTCATCCGCAGGAGGTCTCCCCGAACAGAGGATGGAGCAGGCTGGTTGGGATGCATGCGGTGGAAGTCCTTGATTAAATCATGTACAAGAATAAACCCAAATTATGTTTTTTTCTGAGCAGTCAGATTTACATTAATGTCTCTTTATAGTCTGGATGCTCTAGGTTACATACTGTATATGGTGACTGTAGGCTGAGATCACAAAAACTTATTTATCCAATTATGAAGTCGGCCTATAATTTGATAACATCACTGCAGGTATAATACATGGCGAGCGGTGGCGTCTGTTGTCATCGAGGTCAATGAGACAAAAACAATGGAACACGTACAAAGATTCTTGAAGTCAAACATGGTTTTACTATAGAGTACAAATTTTTATGTACTCAAGGTCTGTGAAACTTCTCTCGTGTGCTTTCAAATTAAATTGTTTCTTTATCCAATGTTGCTGAAATTTTACTGTAAACTTTCTGTAAAAGCAAGAGGTTTTGATATTGCAGACCAAATTAATACAGCGGAAGTAGATCTTATTTCTCCTTTTCCTGTTTCCACCATGCCTGCTGTTTTTCATCTTTATCTCCCCCCATCAGGTATTTGACCTCCACTCTGGTCCAAAGCCGGTGGTGTTCGTCCTCCACTCATTCCTGTCAGCCAAGCTCACTCGAATGGGCCTGCTAACGTGAACCAACAAACTAAGGAGAGCACGGTGGATGACAGGATGGGCCCAAACACTGCCAGGAATGGGAAGGATGCTCCCAAAATTTTGATACTGGCAGTTGATTTGTTTGTCTGTTTTCCCGTCTTTTCACAATTACAGTTGAAGTTAGGCCTGACATGGTGCTGCACAGGGGATTTAACCCAGTAGTCATATTGTTGGTTGTCTTGAAAATGTGCCTTCTCTTAGAAGTCTCCTCAGTTTCTTGTAGCCATTTCCACTGCAAGGCCAGATGTAAAGCAAGTAGTGTTTTGCTTGAAGTCAGAAAGTGTTCAGGCTATTGCAAGGCACCAAAAATAGCTGTTACAAATCTTGTAACATTACATTTCATATTGTAATACAATTAATCCTCTGATATGATCCAATAAGTAAAACAAGCTGAGATGCTGTGATGTGTTTTGAGATACCATTAGCAGTGCACCTCTAAAGGAAGGATTCGCGTTTTTAGACAAGTAATACACAGCCAAGCGTGGACTGATAAATGCTCCCCGTTTTTACTCTATGCCTATCATTCCATGACAGCCTTTTAATGTATCTTTTTACTATATGTTTTTCTTTATGTTGACTGTTGGCTGTTCAGTCACAATACAGTTAACTGATCAAAGATTGTGCAAATGAAGAAAGGTCAGCATGTGGATGTGTGTACCCCATGTGCTTCTATTGGCTTGATAGTGTGCCTGCTGTCTCACAAACTCACCTTTTAGCACATTATCCCAAACTGCTGTTGTAATCAGGTTTGCCAACTGTGCCTTTTTACATGTAGACATGCTTTGTAATCTTTCCTTTTCTTATTCCACACAGTAAGAGAGTTTGAAGTTTTTGACATGTCCAAGCAATAGTATTACTTTCATAGTGTCAGCCATGTTACTTTGTTTTTTTTCGTGTGTATTTGATAGCATGACTTCCTGACATTGAACTCGATCACATGATGCAATGGGACATAACCGCACGTTACCTCTCCTTACTGGCCTACACTACCACACCGTCTCCATCTCAGTGTTGCTGTCGACACATTCCAGTTTGCTTGAGACTGCTTGTCTCCCTTTAACCATTCCAACTGTTCCTCTGGCTAAGGTCTGGTTCCAAGATGGGCCGTCACATGACAGAGGTACCAATATGTGTTCATATGTCTTCATGTAGTTTATTGCAGACTTTTCCTTCCATTTAAGTCTCAAAAACCCTCTGGAACCAAAATCTTTGGTCCGTGTCATTAGCCTTATAGAGGTTTCAGCCCCGATAGTCTGCGCTCAGTTACAATACGTTGCACTGCTGGTCTCTTTTATCTATCCACGGACAGAGTCAGTGACCCCTACCCTCAAGATGCAGTTGAAAGATCTGGAAAGTTAATGGAAAATTACAGTATTTTCAGCCTAATCCCTATTTTCCAAACTTCGAGAGTGTAAAATTTCACCAAAATACTGCAAAAGTCTGCATGGAGGAGATACCTACTGAAAAACACAATTGGGGAATGAGATTATTTTCCTCTTCAATTTTGTTTGTCTTAAAACATCAGAAAGCAGAAGAAAACAGTGGCCCTTCGGCAATTGACTGATTGTGTCTGGTCCTGCTCCAACAGGAAGCAGAAAATTGTTTTTACACAGCATTTTTCCAGTTAATGAGTCAAAAACCCACAGCTGTTTGACTGTAGGTATCTTCTCCATGTTTCGAGTCCATTTGACTTCCCAAAGTGCTTATCATTTGTCACATTCACACATGGATGGAAGTGTAAGTTATATGTTAGGAAACCATTCACATCAGTAGCAGTTTGGGGTACAGTTTCTCCCAAGGACACTTTGGCACAGTGACTGGAGGGGGAACTCAAATGTCCAATCCTCCAATCAGAGGACAACCCACTTTCCATCATGCCTTGTGCTGTTGCATTGTATAGCTATGTCAAGCTAATCAGTCCTAGTGACCTTTCGCTGTACTGGAGCAATTTTCCTTCGAAAAGATGCATTTTGTAAAGTTTCAGACCCTCCAACTTCAGGAAGTAGGATTACCAGAGTTGAGGTTCCCGAGCTCAACAATGAACTCTGAAGCTCTTCAGTGACCAATCGGATCTAAAATCCTATTGCAGTTCTTGAGATTTTTATTAATAAATACCACCAGAAAACTATTTTTTATTCTATTTCTTATCCACCGTTAGGCACAGAATCAGGTCGATTTGTCTGTGCTTACATCATGACGAGTTTGAGTTAGTTAAACCGGTAGCTCATTTTCCATCAGTTTATCTCTCTAGTCCACTGACTGTGGTAAGACTTGATTTGTTGATGAGATCAATTAAAACATTTTCAAAACATTCGGCTGGTTCATGGTACTTGTTTTTCAAAGTGACCATTCAGCAGAGCGTCTGTGTTCTCTTTGGCACCAACATAATGAAGCATTGTGCCCACTTACCATACAGCATAGGGAAACGAGGTCGCCCTTCTGTCCTTGGATTAAGACACAATCATCATGTTGTGTTTTTGACTATGATGCCCTTGTGCTGTCTTGTTATGCTTTTTTATGAAAGTAAAGATATGTAATAGTACAGTTCACATTGCTGCTTAGCTCAAGCTGTGGTTGATGAGTGGCTGTCCTGCTTTCTCACCACATTCGATGTTCATCATGTTTTTCTAACCCCATTCACATCTGATTGTCTGAAGTCGGTCAACCTTCAATAAGCTACAGGCTTGTCCGTAGAGCTTGATAAACTAATCAATCAAAGCCTTTCACATCTGTTAATGTACGTCTCTTCTCTTTTTACAATTATTATTTTTACTTTACTTTCTCTCTGTGGTCTTAATTTGTGGCTATTCTGTCTATGCAAAGCATTGCTTAAAAGGGAGGGGGGGTAGTTTTTAACCAAAGGTAGTATCTGTGGCAGCTTGCATCCAACACAATCATTGAACTGAAAAGTCACAAAAGGAAAAAAAAATGCTGCTGCAATAACCTGTTACAGGCAAAGTTTTTAGACTTACTTCCAAGATACAGTATATAATGTATTATAGCGATGTAATCTCAAATGTAAATACTCATTGTACCAATAAAACAGCTACAAATATATAAGTCGTTATGTGTTTTTTAATCCATTTATAAACTTTTTCATGGTATTTTGGCTTATGCAGTACATACAGTATATGCCACGCAGAGGGTGTTTTCAGTCGTGTGATAAAAATAACA
Organism: Mola mola; assembly: GCA_001698575.1. Taxonomy (NCBI): domain Eukaryota; kingdom Metazoa; phylum Chordata; class Actinopteri; order Tetraodontiformes; family Molidae; genus Mola; species Mola mola. Next base: position 450,227 of record KV751413.1, read on the forward strand.
CAAACTACTGTACAGCTCTTCACTAAACTTTGCAAAGGGATTAAGTACTGGACCACTACAGCTAGAGATGGATGGACTAGTGCATCTTAAAAACTTAGACAATTGTGACATTTCATAAGGTATTTAAGAAAGTGAATATTCAATATATGCTAGACTCATTACACATAAACTAAAATGTTTCAGACATTCTACTATTTTAAGTTTGATAACTATGGTCTCAAAAATAACTGCACTCAAAAAAATTGAAAATTTACCTGAAACTGTATAAGCAATATTCATCAAAATTAAAACAATAAAAGGCTATCATTAATATTTCACTTTACGCGCAATGAATACAGAATATATTAAAGCTGAACTTTTTGAATTAAATTATGAAAAAAATAACTTTTCTATAATACAGTAAGTAAGCATGCTTAAACATAAATGCATAACATGCATACAGCACTGCACCTGGCTCTTCATTTCACATCTCTGCAATCCAGCAAAAGCTTTCAGCAGTTTAATTTCATTCGCCATCCAAATGCATTTTTTCCCAGAAAATCCTATAATTGTAGTTTGTCTTCCACGTGAAACCATTCAACTACCAAAATGTTCATCTCTTTACAGATATTATGGCATCGATTTTTTCCCATTTCTACCTTTCATACTTTGAAATATTCAGCTTCTTAATATTCCCCTTTCATTTCTCTTTAAGAGATGCTGCTGTAACATTTTAAATTCATTGACGTTTAATTCTTTTATTTAATATAAGACGTTAAAGATTTAATTTGTCTCCATCGCTTGTCCTTTGTTCTTGACTCCTCTCCTGTTTTCAGTCAATTATTTTTATTTTTCATTTTTTTCAGATCAGGTTTTTAGTCATCGTATTCCATTTTTTATTAAAAGTTTTTTGAGCTAATTACATACAATATGTCCAAGTTGTGTTGACATAGTCAATAATGGTGGTCTGCTGCTGCTGTGTTCAAACGTGCCATTTCTCATCTACATTTATTTGGCTTTAAAAGTGTTGACTGTGAGTATTTCACAGTAATTTAAATTTTCCGTCCCTTGTTGTTGTTGAACGTGAACAAAATTGTGGCAAAATCCGCCAATGTTAATCGCTAGCCCAGGTACGGGATTTTCAATGTAAATTAGCATCAAGCTAGCATACGTATGCCTATGCATTTTATTTAATATGAAAGTCAATATGGTTTTATTGTGGTTATTGTTTTTTAGGTTCTACGTGGTACTGACGTATTTCTATGTCTGCTTCAGTTTTACCCTTACTCAAGTAAAAGCTCCTGAACGGAACTTCAGCTGCAGCTTTTCGAGAGCCTTTTATCTGCTAAGATACCAAAGCAGAAGTCAGGCATTTTAGCGGGAGAGAATAACAATAAAGTTATGTTTGAACAACCATTTTATTCAATTGCAGTCATATTTGTTTTCATAAATTAATAAATTATTATCTAATGCTGTTTGTTATTATTCTAACCATGGGCGTCGGAAGAAAAAAAAATGTGATTGGGTCCCACCGACACCGAGCTCAATTCAATTACCGAGCAAATTATCTGCAAAGTATCAAAAACTCTCCAGCGGCCCCTGGGAAGCCCATCAGTCACATATTCACTTCCAGCGACCCGCTGCTTGTGTCCGCACACACAAACTGTAAGTTATGTGAAAGGCGAGACTCCAGTGGTTCCGCCGGTAAGCTGCTCGAGTCTCTGTGCCCAAAACTCAGTGAAAACGCAGCCAAGAGAGCAGAAAGATACAAACCAGGCGTCATAAGCGAGAATCATAAACGAAAAATCTTTTATGTTTGGATCAAAGGCTGTTTTAAGGGCATACTGACGCTGACAAAACACTTCTGACAGATAAATCTATTGCTTCTGGTTCATTCCAGTGGGTTTCTATTTCGCTAAATAAATGCAGTCTGGATCTGAGGGGCGTACCAGGCAGTGGGATTACAGGGTCAGCAAGGTATGTTGAGTGTTGACCAGAGTTTCCAGTTTGTTGTCGGAGTGAACGCTGATTGATGCCTCTACAATATCAGTGGTCAAAAAAGGGAGGTGGGAGATGTCTGTGGCGTAGCCCACAGCGGGGATCTACTCTGGAGGCGCCGCTGTTGTACGTGGGGGTTGCTGTGCAAGCATTGCTGCTGGTGAGCAGGGCTGTGACCCATTTCATCGTGATATGGACGTGTCATTTTCAAAGTTGCCCCACAACTACAACCCGAAGAGACCTCCAGGCGGCGGAAGCAGCAACCTCACTAATCCTGTGCCATTGTTTCAGTTAATGATGTCGTTAACTCATGAATACGACCAGAAAATATCACAAGCGGAGAACATAGCCCAACATTTCAATGATTGAGTTCATGAACGTGTAGAGGTGTTTATTGTAGCGTTATCGTTTGCTTTTATGATTATTTTGAAAATAATAACCGGAAGTCAAGTATGTATTAGCGGAAGTGAGGCCATGCGCAGTGTTGCTTTAGTTTTGTTGGGCCGCCGAAGATTTGACATATTTACAAGCTAACATATTAGCCGCTGTTTTGTCATGTCAGGGCCGTTCTGTCCCCTTACTTAACAGGGCTGGTCATAATTTTTTATTTTCGCGTATCTACTTTTGGGTCTGGTCAGAGGGTAGAAATCTGAGGGAAAAGCAGAAGAGTGAGATGAAATGACAACGTCAACATTACAGGTAGGCTGCTGTTAGCTAGCTAACCCCACTACACATAACTTGGCTTAGCTTAATACAATAGCTCGGTGCAGAACAGCTGACGCTGAAGCCCGCTAACGTTGTTAGCAAGCCAGTTAACTGAAACCGCACTCAGTGTTTCCATTGCATTGTCTTGAGAACAACAGCGACAACATTCACATGTAACGTTACTTAACTAATCTACTGCATAATATATATATATATATGATAATATGAACCAGCTGAGGT
>KV751413.1:453262-463375 GCA_001698575.1 Mola mola
AGGTGCGGTTTGTGGAATTGTGTTTAACCTCTCTTGGAGAAGGCTGTTAACATTTCTTACCGCAAGCTAGGATGTGCATCCTTTTCACAGTCACTTGCATGGTAAACTGAGATTTAAAATAAAGGAATAATGTAATCTAGTCGTTGTCAAGGAAACTTATAGTATATTTTGTTGTATAAACAGAAAATTAAACAGGATTATGTTGTAAAACATGTTAGGGGTTCTACCTTTGCTTTGTTTTGATTGATGCTCTTGACATGTGCAAATGTGCAACTTGATTTCATGACTAATGGAGATATTCACTGTTTCTATTGTGTTTCTACCCTCAACACCACTGCATCCTTTGCAGAAAGCAATTGATCTTGTGACCAAAGCCACAGAGGAAGACAAGGCAAAGAACTATGAGGAGGCCTTGCGCCTGTACCAGCATGCTGTGGAGTATTTCTTGCATGCCATCAAGTGTCAGTGCAGCCTGACAAGAGTTTGATTTCCCTTTCTCAATTATTAAAAGCACTGACTTGATTTTATTAACACTGCTGTTTGGAACTTCTGTCTTGCAGATGAGGCCCACAATGACAAGGCAAAGGAAAGTATACGAGCAAAGTGCATGCAGTATCTGGACAGAGCAGAGAAGCTTAAGGACTATCTGAAAAATAAAGACAAACAAGGGAAAAAGCCTGTCAAGGAGGCACAGAGCAATGACAAGTATGCTGTTTATCCTCTGCCTCCTCAGAACACATGTTCAGATCTGTGGACATCACTGTAATCTTTCTCTTGTGTCCTTTCCAGGAGTGATAGCGATAGTGAGGGGGAAAATCCAGAGAAAAAGAAATTACAGGAGCAATTAATGGGTAGGTTATTATGCAGTTAATCTGGTATGATCCTAACTCAGGGTAGTCCTCTACTACAGTTGATATGATACTGTTTGACCAATTATTTTGTATAAATGAAAAATGCTACACTGCTTCAAAATTGGAACATCTTCAACTGAAATGATTGCAATGGGGAATTAAGATCAAATGTATTTCATTCTTGGGATTCTTTTTTTCAGAGTTACAGATATATAGTCAAATTTAAAGTATGAGTACTTTCAGAAGTGTTTTTGTCAGTCTTAATCAGGCTCTCTGCCTTTGTGTACAGGTGCTATTGTAATGGAGAAGCCCAATGTCAGGTGGAACGATGTGGCTGGACTGGAGGGAGCCAAGGACGCTCTGAAAGAAGCTGTGATCCTGCCCATCAAATTCCCGCACCTCTTTACAGGTACTGTGGGATCTTGTGTCTCTCTTTTTTTGTTTATTATATACTTAGAAAATTATTGCCGCTTTCAGCTGAAGTGAATGGCAGTGGTTTGATGGTGGCATCCACCCAACCACACACACAGCTGCAGTCTAACTATACCCTTTCATGGCATTGGTAATTTCACAGAGATATTCCTGATATTCCATAAATTATTTATTCAAGCAAACACACTAAATATTCTCTGGTTCTTAACTTTAAATTGGTACAGCAGTAAACATTATCACGTTAACTTCCATGGCTGTTTCGTTGTGTCTGCTGTATGAAGTAACATAGCCAAAACTACTCCTGCTCTTTTTTTTCCCAGGCAAGCGAACTCCATGGAGAGGCATCCTGCTGTTTGGCCCTCCGGGGACAGGGAAGTCGTACCTTGCTAAGGCCGTGGCCACTGAGGCCAACAACTCCACCTTCTTCTCTGTCTCGTCCTCTGACCTCATGTCAAAGTGGCTGGGAGAGAGTGAGAAGTATGTATCTCACACGGGAATGGTTGACAGATGAAAAGACTTGTTTTTTTAAACAAATTTTCATTATTCCAGCCAAAAGCAAGACATTTACCAAGATTAAATAAATACTATAGACTAGAAGCCACAGTTGCCACATTATTGTTGCCACCAGTAACTAGCTACACTGCCAAATGAACCAAGATTTAAATCTTTTTGATTGCCATTTGAATACAATTGTCCTTTTGAAGTTATTATTATTTTGTCTCCCAGTCTCATTTTCTCGATCTCTTTGTTTCCCACAGACTAGTGAAAAACCTATTTGACCTGGCTCGCCAACAAAAACCGTCAATTATCTTCATTGATGAGGTGGACTCGCTGTGCGGGTCCAGAAATGAGAACGAGAGTGAAGCTGCTCGCCGCATCAAGACAGAGTTCTTGGTCCAGATGCAGGGTGAGCTTAACAACAAGCAACCAGTATGAGATACAATGATGATGCACAGTGAAAAATATGCAGTGTTAAATAATATATATGTGTAAATAACATTAAGAAAGTCATCTTTAATGGACAAATTTATAACCCTGCATGAACATGATCTTCCTGATGGAATCAAGAAATGCTGATTCAGAGTTGACTGAAACTCTTTGGATTTGTAGGTGTGGGAAACAACAATGATGGCATCTTGGTCCTGGGAGCCACTAATATCCCCTGGGTTCTCGACGCTGCAATCCGCAGGAGGTCAGGTTACTTTTTTAATCTAAGACTGGCATTCAGAGCATATTTATTACCTCCAATAAGGAATGGAGCTTATGGTTTCACCTGCGTTTATCAATATGTTTGTGAACAGGATGACTTAAAAGGTTGTGTTAATGTTTTGATGAAATTTTCAGGAGAAGTGTGAAAGGGCCTAAGGACCATTTGATTGCATTTGGTTGTAATTCAGATTATGGTCTGGATCCAGGAATATTTTAAAGGATTTCTACGGGATAGTGAATAGTTGATTATTTATTTGTTTTTATTTTTTTTAATATTCTTCTGATTTTGTCTTCTGTGACGCTGCTATGACCTTTCAGTGACGTCTAATGTCTCTTATTTACATAAAGACAGTAGACCAAAAGAAAAACATGCTTTGATGACATGTTCAGGAGAGGTGGGAAACGGCCAAACCAGCAATCGATTGGACTATGACAGTGAGTTATAGGGATAGCATAACAGTAATATTAGTCTTGACATCTCAGCAACACATTATTTCCACAAAGCAAGTTTTAGATGCAGAGAAGGAGCAGAACAAGGTTCTACTAGGCTCTTGTCTACAGGTCAAAACATCTCCAGTTACACTAAATCTGACAGTTATATTATTTTCATCAGTCTCAATACTCCACTAAAAACAATTATTAAAAATCATCCTACAATTTTAAATTCTTGCCCGTTCTAGACAGTATCTTCAGCTTCATTATGTTCCGACCTGACTGGGCTCTCTATGTCTTACATTTGGTCGCAGGCAGGTTTATGTTGTCATACTTTCAAGGTTTGGAACAACTAGCAAAGTTGCGTTTCCAGAAAGAAACTTTTCCTCTGTTGTGTGCCAGATTTGAGAAGCGTATCTACATCCCTCTGCCAGAGGAGCCGGCCCGGGGTCAGATGTTCCGTCTTCACCTGGGCAATACGCCACACAGCCTGAGCGACACCGACCTGCGGCAGCTCGCCCACAAGACAGACGGCTACTCTGGCGCCGACATCAGTATCATAGTCCGAGACGCCCTCATGCAGCCCGTCAGGAAAGTCCAGTCTGCCACGCACTTCAAAAAGGTGACAAGAGAAAAACACCCTCCAAAGTCTGATCCTCATCGTGTGAAATCATGTTTTTGTGTTGAGCATTTGCTGTTGTTCCTCTTGCAGGTTCGCGGTCCATCCCGGAGCAACAACCAAGTAATCGTGGATGACCTTTTGACTCCTTGTTCCCCTGGTGACCCTGCAGCTATAGAAATGACCTGGATGGATGTGCCTAGTGATAAGCTACTGGAACCTATAGTCTGCATGGTGAGATACACATAAATGAATGAACAATGCAGGAATTACTAATTACACAAAATAGACTGAAGTAAAAATAAATAAAGATAAAAGTTTATTTACCATCAATCGTTGATTAATGGTATAATGGATTCTTAATCAGATGATACTAAAGTGTTTAGTAATAAGACATGGTGACATATTGCCTGTGCTCTTTACGGTTCCCTGATTTCACAAACATTGGGATGCTGAGCTAAATTACATCTGTTTACCAGTTTTACACAGTGTTCCTGAGTCCCTGTAGTAATATTTTTTATACAATCATGTTTCACAAACTGGTGACATCTCATACCCATTCATGATATTGTCACACATTACCCAAGGCTGCGCAATATATAATATCCCATGTCAATCCATTTGAAAACTCAGTAAATAAAAGTCTTCTTAGTTAATTTTATATTTGATCAGCATCCGAGAAACTTTATACAAAACATTAAAAGGTAAACATGTGGCTCTCATTCACGTTCTCTCTAACATGAATGTAAGGTCATGATTCAGAGACTAATGGTGTTTGAATCAGTTTCTCTCCATCCATAATATGGCACGATAGATGATTTTCTGTTGTCGAATGAAGGATATCCTTGTATCACACAGCCTCCCTGTTATGAATGAACCTCTTTAAATATTCCATTCAGGTTGGGTTTTTTTTAACATTCCACAACTTTCACAATCTTTTGCTGGTCATGTTCAAACTTTGAAATATGTCGCTGGCATTTAATTCGGAATAATCACATTTAAAAAAAAAACAACTCTAAATATTCACACATTCTGTTTAATATATGTGTTTGGAATGGTCTTTACGTGTCATTACAGGTTACTCATCTGTTTTTTGGATTTTGTTTTTGCTAAATGAATCACTCTTGAGTATAAAGCAGGTGACAAGCTGGGTGAAGAAGAGCTTAAACATTAGAACATGCGTATATATGTATGCAGAACCAAACCCCGTGTGTTGTATGTCCTCTTCCTCCGCAGTCCGACATGCTACGCTCTCTGTCCACCACCCGTCCCACAGTCAACACTGAAGATCTTCTCAAGGTCAAGAAGTTCACAGAGGATTTTGGGATGGAGGGCTGAGAGTCCCTCCCCACCCTGCCCCACCTCTTCCCAGTCCATCCAAGAATCAAACTGTTCCAAAACAACCCACAGCCCACCCCATCAGTGCTGCTTTAGGCTTTCATCTCTCTACTGAGCGCTTGGTTCACTGCCTCTTTAGGATTTTAGAAATAAATGACTAGCCAAAATGACAAAAAGGAGAGAAATCTTGTACTTCTGATGAGCCAGGCTGGAGTTTTTGAAACCTTAGAGGAAGTTGACCAAATGCTAGAATAGAAAATGTTGGTGTGATTTGTTGTTGGACATTAGAGCCCATGTCCCTCGCCCCCCTTTTCAGACAATTTGTTAAAAAGCAGCCACCACACCACAACAGAGCGTTCACCACAAGAACATTTCTTCTAACCTGCATCGATGTAAGGAAAGCTATATTTGAATCTAGTCGTTAGATTCTGACTGAAGGACTGTATGTTATGTTGCCATTGTGCACTTTGCAATGAAGGACACTAAAAGTGATAGTTTTGCTGGCAAGCATGTGATGGTGTGAATGCATCTAAGTGTTTATGTTTAATTAAAGTGTTTTTAATGTATTTGTCTATATGGCCCTCAGCAGCTTTGTGTGTGTGTGTGCGCGTGCGCATCAGGTCAATTCCTCAGTGTGAGCAGCCCTCTGAGCAAAGCTTCATTATTTATTAAGAGATGTGCTTGATTGAAATACAAATGCCTCATTGATAAATCCAAAAGTTTAAAAATGAGAAATGAATAAATAATGTAACCTTCAAGATGCTTTTGAAAGAAACCAACTAGTCTTCATGGTGGGACTGCTGTCACGTCTCCTGTTCTGGATTTTCTTTCTGTAGCAGTCTGATCAGCTGTGTCCATGCTGAACGCAAATACATTTTTATCCTGCCAAGAAAATCAAGCACATCTTTAACACTTTAATTTGGGTTGTTTGCTTTTGCCATGTAACGCGCAATCACATCCGACACGTAACTATGTTTACAATAGAAGTATTTCTTGAGTTGATGTTTCACGGTGGAGCTTCCATGTGGTATTTTGTTCTTTTGTGAGGTGAATACACACCATATTCTGCTCTGACACGCACACACACTCTGTTCACTGGTGGCTCTCTTTTCAGCATAAAATAGTATTTATTGTTATCAACAGACAGACAATAGATCCCACTGGCTGCGAAGGAAAAAACTGCTATGTGCTGTTCATTGTGTGCTGACTGTCTGACCTGTCACTACCACTTCAGGACATCTGGCTCACTAAAAGATGGGACTTCCTGTCCCAGCTCTGTACTCTGTTGTTTGTGGAGGTGGATTCTGCGTCAGTGGGAGGTCGCTTATTAACATCCCTGTCAGGAAACCTGCCACTGGACATGTAACCATTACAACTAATTTATCCTGCATCAATAAAAACTGACATTTCCAATGACAAGAAGGCACAGGTGTTGGTTTGACGTGTTTATTATATTTAGCGGATGGAGGTTTGAACGTCGAAAGGCTCTTCAGTAACGTTTTAAGTATCCACCCCTGAAGGTTAAAGTCATGTTCTCTATTGACAGCCGAGTCTACCAATTTTCAGTGATTTTCACTAATGAGGACACTGTTCATTTACAATAGGTTTTAAGCGTTCAAACTGAAGCTCCATAGGGAGTATGCGTATTCAGTTTTTGTACCCAACTGGTCGCTTTATTGATGAATGAGCAGCATCCATCATCTCATCTAACTCTCAGAAAAGGAATAAGCTTATTCCCCAAGATGCTAAACTATTGAACATTTAATAAGCGTACAGACGTGTTCATTTTGCCTCAAGGACACTTCGACCAAAAACCAGAGCTCTTCATTAAGCTTCAGTTCCCAAAACTCTGAATCATACAGACAGATTCCTCTATGTCAATCCTATTTTTGCCAATATGGCAAAAAAAAAAAAAAAGTTTTCATGATACCGAATAGCAGACTAATAAAAGCACATCTACAGGGCACAGTGCCCTTAGTACACCTTGTTTAGTGAGCAACCACTAGCAGCAACATGAAAAATTATTCACAAGACATTTGCTGAGTGTACAAGCATGTCATGGTGCCGCAAAGCATTGGATTTAAACATAATGCTGTGTGTTTACAGCATTTTTGTTGTTTCACTGAAGAGTGCAGACGTCTGCTTAAGCAGTCCAGCAATGCATGCCTCTGTGCCAGAGATTGCTGGCGTTAGATGGTTGTTGTAGTTGAATCAGCTCCTACATGAACTGGTTCCTGTTTGCTGAGGATCCAGGTTCCATGCACACATTCGGAGATGAAACACACTGTCCCGCCTTGGAGCTGACTTTTAGTCCAATCACCCTTATTGTCCTCAACGGGCTCGTCACACTTTGCTCCGCTTCGAGTGGCTCTCTGCTTGAGGAGCGGCCCGCTTGTTGCGATGGTGGGGAAATGTTGGCATCAGCTCTGGTTCGCAGGCTGCAGAGGAGCAGACAAATTAGATTAATGACTTTAAGTGCATCACAGGGCAGCGACTGCATCTGAAACATAGCTCCTTCACTCACGTAGAGGTTTCTCTTTGAAGTAGGAACTCTCCAAACAATCTTTGGCAGTAGCTCTGGACCCGGGAAACAGACAGGAATCAGCCACCATGAGCTCACATGTAGCGTGTGTGTGTGTGTGTGTGTGTATACCTGCGCTGTGGGTTGTACATGAAGAGCAGGTTGAGCAGTCTGTGTCCAGCATCAGACAGCCAGATGAATTTATTCTTCAGGTTGTTGTATGGCTGCTTCCTCAGACTGTACTGACTGATGAGGGGCAACTGAGAGAAACCCTGAAAAACACACACACACACACACACACACACACACACACACACACACACACACACACACACACACACTGGGGTCTGCCTCCAGTATCGGCCAAAGCACATGAAAACATGATATTTACTGTTCGACAGTGTGCTTCACATTAACTGTGTCACAGAATACATAATCATCAGACATGAGAGACAGGAACTTAAAGGCTGGAATCCCACCGGCCAGATGTTTTCATTGGGCGTTCCCAGCAGTTGGACTATCAGGTCGACCTGCTGGATCTCAGAGGTTCCAGGCAGCAGAGGTTTGTGAGCCAGCAGCTCAGCCAGGATACAGCCCACAGCCCTGCAAAAGAAACATCACAGCAAGTTCAACGTACCCACCAGTCCTGTCCCGCTGGCTCCTTATGTGCTGTATAAGAAAATCTGCAAAAGTTTTGACTATGAAAGACAAAAAATACCACAGATAAGAGTGCGTAAATGCAGACATTAAAAAATTCCCTTCCCCCATGAAGGCTCCTCATGTTGTAAGATGTAGTTAATACATAAAGTTGACTCGTATAAATGTCCCAGAGCCTCACCACATATCCAGAGCTGTAGTCTGAGACTTGGTCCCCAGGAGGAGCTCTGGAGCCCGGTACCTGCAGACAGAACATATCATGACAGAACTGGACCAGCCTGAGATAATGAAACTAATGAGGGCAGGATTACAGAGAGATTAAAAAGAGGAGTTTCCACTGAGGTTGCAAAGCGACACAGGGACCTTACTGGACATACAGCTGTACTTGGGCACTGGCCTCCGCTACTTAAATCAGTGTTTTTTTCTTGAATACCTGGTGCAGATATAAAATGAAATAATGGAGCCCACTCACTGCAGTGAATGTCTTTACTACAGGGGTGCTCAAAATGGATCCATGTATCATTATTTAAAAACAGATTTTCTCCCAAGAGTCACAGTATTTCTGTACATTTTTTATGAAAGTGCAGACAGCGATGATGTCACATCTTTTCCGACCGTCATGTGGTTTCATTTACAGTTAAAAAGTTCGAACGTGGACCGCCAAAAGCGATGTGCCGTCTCGTTGTAGGTAGGTAGACTACCTACACTCTGCTCTCAACTGTGCTAACACCAAAACATTGTAGAAGAATAGCAACAGAATGAAATAGCATGGAGAAATCTTTTCATTTTGGGGTGAATCATCACTTATACTCATAAATATTCTTTAATGTTTACAACAAGTTTCATGTCAATTTTATGCAGACACATCAAATAGAGTGTGACCAGCATTTGTAGGAAAAGTGATCGAGGGGAGCGGCAGACTCACCATAGCGTGACCACTCTAGGCGTCATGGGCTGCTGTGGGATTCCATACGTACGGGCCAACCCGAAATCAGCTGTATACAACAGAACCATAAAAATACTACTACAGAGGATGATGTACTACACCTGCAACTAAAGACTGTTTTCACTGTCATGTAACCTATTGTCAGATTTTTCAACAGGTGAAAATTCATGGTGAAAATGCTGCAAATTAGTAGAAAATTCCTGAGGCCTGGCTACCTTTATCTAAAGCTTTTATGAAATATGCCTTCATCAGTGGCTTGAGCTTCCTCAGTTGATGCCATTAAAAGCTCCACGCAGCTACGAGGACCATTATTGAAGATTCTTTACCCAAAAACTATTCAACATTTCTGTTGTTGAAGATAATGTGATATGCTTGAAAGTTGCAAAAGGTGATATAAATAGCTTTAAATTTACATAAAATAAAACTATTTGATGGTGATTGGGCTGGACTAATACTACTACTACTACTACTAATAATAATATTGTCAGAGAGAGAGAGGTCAAAGGCCAACGCTGGCAGGGTGTGCATGTCAGTGCAGGTGCGATGTCATTAACAGTGAGAGCCGCAGCAGTGCTTACAGTGACGGGGATGACTCACCGATCTTAACACAGCCTTTGTCTGTCATCAGCAGATTAGACACCTTCAGGTCCCTAATAACAAGATTGGAGAGGATAATGAGCCAGCTGCCAGACAGTGTCCACCCACCTCCCCTGGTATTGTAGAACTTTAAATCAGACAGTTAAGTAGGTTAGAATATCCAGCGTGTTTCCTACTGTAATGTAATAAACTGGACCTCACCTCTCCTTATATAAATGTACAGATATCTGCGTCATTTATTGTCTATCGGCTATAAGAGCACTCGTATCTCATGTACAACTCTAAAATCACCTCTCTGGGTCAGCTCATTAATTTTGTGTGTCAACAGTAGATGCAAGTGGGGCTTCAAAAGCTGATTGGTGCATTTAGATAAACCAAATGCTGGTCTTAACGACACAGAGGGACCAGACAGGATTTAAACTGCTGAAGAGACACGAGTCATCTTCAGCTGATGATGGTCTATATATTTTTTATAAATAGATAGATATATAGATATATAAATGTCTTGAGA
>KV751413.1:463404-480073 GCA_001698575.1 Mola mola
GGTTATTTGGATGTTTGTTTTTCCTCTATTTTCTTTACTATATATAATAAAATATATGTCAAAAGAAAATGTCTAATCGTTGGAGCCCTGAGTAGGAAATCTGTAGATCTGTGTATTTCTTTTGTTAAACTATGTTATCATATGTAGTTATTAAATCATTTTAAACATGCAGTGTTATTTATATATATTAAAATGTACTTTTGTGAACAAATTGTAAGAAAATGAGTCCAATGAGTCAAGTACAGCGAACCTGTGTATAATGAAGTTGTGGTGGAGATACTCCAGACCTCTGAGCAACTGAAGAACGATACACTTCACCTGAACAAAAGACCGAACAAAATATTACAATCAGCATCACACAAGCTGCCTCAGCAAGGAAGAACTGTGCAGAACAATGACTGATGTCTTGTCAAAGACACATGCAGCCACAACCTCAAGTCAGAGATGGATTTTCACTGAAGTGACTACAGTTTTAGTGGGTTCCAATATGCCCACTGACAACTGTAGCCACTCACTACATTTGACATCAGCCTAACAACAAAGGAAACACTGCTGTCATTCTCAGCTGTGTGTAAAGCAGCAGTTCACAATGTTTATGACATGAACCATTTTAAAAGAAAAGAAAGTCTACTGGTAAAGCACAGAAGCAGGCCACAGCCTTGGACACTACATGCAGGCCGTCTATCGAAGACTTCCTTCTCACACCGAGCAATGTAGTGGATTGTTGAGGACTACAAATATGGAAATTGGCAGTATTTAACAAGAAGAACGTTCAAATTAGAGAACATGCACAGCTTGACAACAATATTACAAGCTCACACGGGACAAGTGAAAGGGCTTTTTTTGTTGGTAAATCTAATATCTCACATGTGGCAAGTGTTAAACACACTGGTGACCTGAAGCAGATTGAACATTTAAAGGATCCTACAAACAGGAGTTTAGTTGGGGATCTATTGAGGAAAAAAACCTCACTAAAACCAGTGTTTCGGTTAGGGTTAGTCATGCTGGTACAACATGGTGAAGATATCTTTTATATCAAACAATAATTTCTGAACCAATGTTTCAGGTGATAATATGCTGATGAAAACATAATTATGACTGTATTATATTCCTGGCAATAGATCCCCTGATATCTTACACAATGGGCCTTTAATCAATCATGTGAACCTTTGGATTTAGGTGAAAAGGCAAGCAAGACAAATGTTTTGTTTTTTTAAAAGCCCCAGCACGGATGGCAAAAACACATTATATCTGTTTGCACAAAAATAAAGCCAAGGTGCGCCAATTTGGGCCAAGAGCAGCTGAAAAATAAAACTTGCACCCTTAAGCTGTAGTCCAAAGTGTGGACACGCTTTGTATTTGACACCCTTCCGGGACTGAGAGCTCAGTTTACTGCAAGGAACGCTGTGTCCTACCTGGGCCTCAGAGAACGGTGTTTGCATGTTCTCCAGCAGACTGGCCAGGTCCTGTTCACAGTAACTCATCACCAGGAACAGACTGAGGAGGAAACACACAGCATGACAGAAACATGGGACATTAGAACAGAATATGTTTTTATTGTCCACCAAGGTGGTTGTGGTGAGGTTAAAGCCCAGTTTACACTCCAGGTCATAATTAACGTGGAAATGATGATGTTGAATAATTACAACAATAATTTCTTATTTCCCTTATGCTGTTTTTGAATCCACTGACTTTAGCTTGTGTGTGTGCGTGTGTGTGTGTGTGTGTGTGTGTGTGAGACCTCTCCAGCTGGCTGCCAACAACAACTTCTTTCAGCTCCACTATGTTGGGATGTCTCAGCCTCAGCAGCAGTGTGATCTCTCTGAGGCTACTGATGGGGATCCCTGCCAGAAAGAGAAAGAAAAAGAAGAAAAACCTAGAATGAATAAATAAACTATAGATCCTCCTTTTCACTCAGTCAATATTTTTACACTGCTAAGAGTTGGACAGAAGGATGACAATATGGGTCATCATGTCCAGCAAGGTGTCCCAGAGCGAGACGTGTCTGTAACTACAAGCTAAAAGACATTTAGCACCACAGTCAGGTCAGACTTTCCACAAGTATATGAAGATGGATCATCAAATCAGTCTTAATGTCAAGACTGTAGTACAAATTACTGAGACCAAACAAGTTCCTTCCATTCAACAAACTGCTGATTCTGTGTGAACAACAAGAGCACACATACACATCCATCCGTTATCTATCACCGCTTATCCTGCACAGGGTCACATGAAGGGCTGAGGGGAGCATTTCCCAGCTGTCACTGGGCGAAGCTGAGGTACAACCTGCACAGGTTGCCAGTTTACATACAGGTGCATGTCGATAAATTAGAATATCATTGAAAAGTTGATTTATTTCGGTAATTCAATTCAAAAAGTGAAAGTCATATTATATAGATTCATTACACACAGAGTGATACATTTCAAGTGCTTATTTCTTTGTATTTTGATGATTATAGCTTACAGCTAAAACCCAAAACCCAAAGTTCAGTATCTCAGAAAATAAGAATATTGCGAAAAAAGTTGTTGTCGCACTCTAATCAGTTAATTAACGCAAAACACGTGCAAAGATTTCCTGAGCCTTTAAATGGTCTCTCAGTCTGGTTCAATAGGCTACACAGTCATGGGGAAGGCCGCTGACTTGACAGTTGTCCGGAAGACAGTCATGGAGGGAAGGCCACAAAAATGTCATTGCCAAAGAAGCTGGCTGTTCAGAGTTCTGTATCCAAGCATATTAATGGAAAGTTGAGTGGAAGGAAAAAGTGAGGTAAAAAAAGGTGCATAAGCAACAGAAATAACCGCGGCCTTGAGAGGATTATGAAGCAAAACCCAGAATTCGGGGCTGGCTGGAGCCAGTGATTCAAGAGCCACCTCGCACAGATTTATCCGGGACATGGGCTACACCTGTCACATTCCTTGTGTCAAGCCACTCCTGAACCAGAGGCGACGTCAGAAGCATCTTACCTGGGCTAAGGAGAGAAAAGACTGGACTGTTGCTCAGTGATCATAAATCCTCTTTTCAGATCAAAGTAAATGTTGCATTTCATTTGGAAACAAAGTCACAGAGTCTGGAGGAAGAGTGGAGAGGAACAGGATCCAAGTTGCTTGAGGTCCAGTGTGAAGTTTCCACAGTCAGTCATGATTTGGGGGGCTGTGTCATCTGCTGGTGTTGGTCCACTGCGTTTTATCAAGTCCAAAGTCAGCTCAGCCGTCTACCAGGACATTTTACAGCACTTCATGCTTCCTTCTGCTTACAAAGCTTTATGGAGATGCTGATTTCCTTTTACAGCAATACCTGCTTTACTGACTATGGTATCACAGTGCTTGATTGGCTAGCAAAATCGCCGTCTAAACACCTGTTTTGTCAAGAGGAAGATGAGACACCAGAACCAACAATGCAGACAAGCTGAAGGCTGCTATCAAAGCAACCTGGGCTTACATAAAACCTCAGCAATGCCACAGGCTGATCACCTCCATGCCACGCCGCACTGATGCAGTAATTTATGCAAAAGGAGCCCCGACCATGTATTGAGTGGATATGCTGTACAGCACATGGACATATTTTTCAGTAGGCTAACATTCCTCAAAACAAGAAAAGTTACTCTTCAAGGTTATTGTATTATGAATTGAGACCTTTGATGTGGGCCCATTTGAAACACATTAGTGTGACTCAGCATAAATTCGCCTTAGTGTCATTAATAGAAGAATAAATCAATGATGTCCAAGTGTTCCACATGGCTGTTGATGACCTGTACTTTTGTCCACTCTTGAATGTGACATTTATCATTTTCTGTGCTTTATCAAATTCCTTTTTTTTTTTTTTTTTTTGCTGAGAAGACGCTGAATGAATGAATGAATAGCATATCTTTGTGTGAGTGCACGCTTGTCTGTGTTCATGCAGTGCGTGTTTATTTTAAAGAAGCTTGAAATATATCACTCTGTGTTTAATGACTCTAAATAATATGAGTGTCACTTTTTGAATTGAATTACTGAAATAAATTAACTTTGATGATATTCTAATTTATTGACATGCACCTGTACACATGGATTCATGCAAAAATACTGCATTCAGAAGTCAAACACACACACACACACACACACACACACACACACACACACACACACACACACACACACACACACACACACACACACAACTCAGACACACACACACACACACACACACACACACACACACACACACAACTCAGATCTTACCATCCTTTTCTTTGTCCATGCGGACCTTCTTCAACGCTACAATCTCATCTGACTTGGTGTCTCGGGCTCTGTCTACATCAAAAAGAAACCGTTTATCCACCGCGCACTTCAGGTCATTTGCGTTTTTGATTGGGAAAGTCAGAAATGTAGGTGTCAATGCTCAAAACACATCTATCTTGTCCAACATTGGTGACTTACACACAATGCCATAGGTTCCTTCTCCTATGCGGTTGAGCTTCTCAAACTCTCTGACACTTCTGCAGCTGCCGAACTGAAAAAGAGGGAAAGGACAGAGGCTCTTGTCAAGTCAGTGAACTTCACACATCATGTTGTCCCCAGCAGAAGTCAGTCCATGCAGGAAAAATCTTACATAAATGTGGTAAATGGGAAGATACTGGGGGTGAAAAAGACAGAAGGAGGTGTGCAAAAAAAAAAAGCAAGACA
Organism: Mola mola; assembly: GCA_001698575.1. Taxonomy (NCBI): domain Eukaryota; kingdom Metazoa; phylum Chordata; class Actinopteri; order Tetraodontiformes; family Molidae; genus Mola; species Mola mola. Next base: position 468,067 of record KV751413.1, read on the forward strand.
GTGGTAAATTCCCTCACAACATTAGCCAGTTAAATAAATACAGTCTTTTGCATTGTTTATACATTGTTTTTAACAATTGAATCTATTTTCTTTATCTATCAACTCTTTTATAGTACCTTCTACTAATGTGAACACTTATTCATTTTCACTAGAGCACAATTTTAAGTGGATTTTTTTTTTTCTTGCTTTGATTTTTCAAAATATTTTTATTTTGAAATGGCAAGTTTTTAATGTCCTTAATATTCATATTTTTCTATCCTAGTTGGTCATGCCCAGTGAGGTTTTTGCCTTAGACCCCAAAAGACTCTAGAACTGCCAGCGACTGGGAAACTAACACTAACTAACGGACAAAAGTTTTAAACACTTCACAACAAAGATCGGAGCACCACCGCTGGCATGAAAGTGTACGTGGATAAATGACATTTCAGCTTTACAGCGGACTTAAAGCGCGGCTGCTTTATCAAGCATTACCATGATACACTTTTGTATGAGGGTTGTTGAGCAAAAACATCTACACAGGGACTATGTTTCTGTTGTCTTTGTCAAAAATGTGCCTGATTTAGACCATCTGAATATGTGATAGGTGACATGCAACCCCCCACATACACATACGGCGCTTACCCGATCATTTTGAGGCACTGTGAATGTTTTATTATTCTTTATGGACTTGAGCCTGATGGGGTCCGGTTCTTCCTCTCCCACGGTGTCCATTCTTTCAATCAAGGATTCGCAGCCTCAGCAGACACAGGAATCGTCCGTTGTCCTTAACTGAACAGGCAGCAGTGAAGCCACCCGGGCGCCGCCATATTGTTTTATTCCCGACAGTAGAGGGTCAACCAAGAGCTTTCTCGGAGTTAACAGGCAGGAAGCCTATGGACGTAAGATAAGAAACATTTTTTAGTTCAACGTAATACCAATACTTGTTGTTTTAAAGACTTTTAAAGATACCGATACCGATACTGCAACTCATAATTTCTTAGATGAGTATATGATTATTTATTTATTTTTCTAAAATAATAAGAATTTGCATCAGACTATGGCCGCAAATAAAAATTCATTACAAAAGCAAATATGAGTGTCATTACATAAAATGTTTAGAAAAAGAAAAAACATAAGAAAAAGAGTAAATAGAATTAAAAAGCAATACCATGGTTAAATAAGAATATAATACACTTGGACATTATAACATAAATATGAACGAAATACATCAAAATACAAACAACTGAAAACTTTCACATTGCATTTTCATAAGAGATTTCTAGATATCAAGTTTTTACATTAAAGAATAGATTTTTACCTTTGTGAAACTAACATGAAGTTAATTGTGAGAACTTTCTATACGGTCACTCAGACACTAATAGCGGAGCCATGAACGGAGGTTAAAAAAAACAACTCTTATGAAGATAACTCAGCCTGTTGGTCATTCTGCTTCCGCTCATGTATTTCTCCACACATACTGCAGGTATGACTAAAAGATGTTTTCTATTTTTTTTTTTTATTTTAAGTAATTCTTCAGTAATTATCTCCACAATGAGGCTGTTTTCACCCGTCTTTTCCGTGTTTGGCTGGTAGTTTGTTTGCAACCGGATGGATTTCAATGAAACTTGGCCAGAGGATTGGGAATGAGCCTATGGCAACCCATTCAATTTTGGTGTTGATCAGGATAAAGGGACAGATCCAGGAATTTTTATTCAAGGGGACTGTTGAGCCTTGTCAGAGGCCCAACAGCACTCTTTGAGTACTGCGACTACCTAATTAAAATCCTTCAAATGACAGCTATTAAAAACTCAACAATATTTGAATATACAAATATAATTATCATGTGACAACTGGAGGCTTCATGTTTCCACATCACACTTGACAAGTGGCTTCCAAACTATTTGTGATATTACAAATGATGCTTGTAGGACACCTCTTAAAATCCGATTTTTCAGTGAGCATAGAGGAAAAGTATAAAGGTAGCCTTACATTTTCAGACTGAATGGACGTTATTCTACATGGTGAAGCTCAAACATTCAACTGAAGGAACAAACTCTGACCGGTTCTGCTTCTGTTGCAGGACAACCTGGGTTACTTTCTGGTCATGAATTTCCTCCCCACTATGAAGGGTGTGGAAGAAGGCCTCCGCTCTTTGATGGCGTCAGCTATAGTCATGTCGGTTGTAGAGGCAAAGACGTCCTCCCGTGACGGGGCTGTGATGAGGATGGCCGGTGGGCCGGAAGGGTGCTTGTCTGAATCGGGTACAGTGTTGGAATGTGTGGCAGCTGTGACAGAAAGGGACAGAATGTCCGTCGAGTGTTAAAGGGGGAAGAGACACACTGGCTGACACCAAATATCAGTCATTTAAAAGTGATCATAGTGAAGCTTCGTATAGCCAATAACCCACTAAACAGCTTCTTTTTGGTGGATGAACCTAATAAACATATCAAAGGTGTCCTTTTATCTATATCTCATCTTCTCTTTAATTCCTGTGTACTCTTTTATGTCCTCTCAAATGTAAAAATAAACTGCACACTGCCCTGAACTGACCTGCAGGTCAGGTTAGGTTTGCTTACTAAAGGGTTTCAAACAGGGAGAGTGTGTGTGTGTGTGTGTGTGTGTGTGTGTGTGTGTGTGTGTGTGTGTGTGTGTGTGTGTGTGTGTGTGTGTGTGTGTGTGTGTGTGTGTGTGTGTGTGTGTGTGTGTGTGTGTGTGTGTGTGTGTGTGTGTGTGTGTGTGTGTGTGTGTGTGTAATTGTGTAAGTGTGTTTCTGTCTGGCATAAAGAGAGGCAGCGCCTTTTTAATTGGATTGTGCTACTTTCTTAAGCGTGTTATGGTGTGTCTGGAGCAATAACGATCATTACCGATGAATGTTTATGTTCAGAATATATTAAACAGCTCTGAGGCAAAAAAATTCAATTATTATGCTGATATACACAGTGGTATCGGGGAAGACACAGCAGCTGAGGCCTGGTGCAGTCACACCAGGCTGCACCATCAGGGGGCTGGTACAGCGATTATCATAAAGCCGATTTGTTGGTATCATTTATACTGATGCTGATTAGCGTTAGTCCTACAGTAACAAAAAAGGTCATCTGAGCCTTCATCGCACGTCAGAGCTACATCGGAACAGATTATACATTAGCTGTCAAAAGAATCCTTAAATCTACTCTATGACTGAAAACAAAAAGACAGACAAACTTCAGAAACAGGACGGTAGGTGAGAACAGACAAAAAACACTCCAATCAACATGTATAGGCAAAAAAAACCACAATATTGTGGCATATTTCAACCTCTGGGAGTTACAGGCTTGCCTATTGACTGATAAAGTTGATGCGTCATTCTCTGTCCAGCTTTCTACTGAGGTCATGTGGGTTCCCGTGTGTGACCCCCCTACCTGAGTTGTCTCTCTGGCTTGCTCCAGACCCCATCAGGCTTCAGTCAGCTGTTGAGCAGTCTTCACATGGTAACATGCGTGCTCACATTTTGGTGGGTCTTTGCTGCAGCCCGTGAAGATTGTGCATGTGAGTGCCTGTGACAGAGCCTACTGCTCCCTCCCTCTGTCTGCCGCCCACCGCATTAATCCGCCACAGGTGCTCACAGCCAGAATAAGGGATACAGGATTTAAAGGGCAAATGGGGAAAACTAATGTACATTTTCTCATTATGACGAAACATCCAGGGATAAAACCCCTTACTGCTGTTTTTTTAAGTAATTTCTGACCAACAGAAATACAGTTATGCAGTGCTGGCCAGGTCAGTATGATAATACCTCATGTGGTAGTAATGTAGTAATGTACTCATGTAGTTTAAGATAGGTGTGTTTAGCCACACACACACAATTACTGTTCTACAATATATTATTTGAATTATACATACAATTATTTTCTCTGTGGTAGGGTCTAATGATCCAAAGTTTGGTGGTTCGATCCCCATACCTCAAAAACAAAACAAGGTTCTTTACACAAATTAGTAGGATAGTCGTTTGAAGCAAAAATTGTTTATAATGTAAGAATTAGATGGAAAGACTTTCAGAAAAAAAAAAAAATCACTTTTCTCCGCTTCCAACATCGATGACAGTTTTAGGAAATGTTAAAAGTAATGCTGCATAATGCTGGATGGGAAGTGAATTAACAATGGGCTATTTGTATTGGATTATTCACATCATATCAGTGTCAGATTAAGGTCTGTAGTATATGGATCTGCAGCAAGTACGCTCCATCTCTGAAAATGTGGCTATCATTTAGTTTCAGACTTTGAAGTTGTGATTATTGAGGTGCTGTTTTCAAAGGCTACTACAAATGATAGAAAGTGATATTTGTACTTCAATTCTGATTTAAATAAATGTCATAGTCAGGATCATTCAACACAAGAAGGCTTGCTGGGAAAAGGATGGAGGTTTAAGATTGACTACTAACATAAACATGTAAAAAAAATTATCAAAATAAATATTAGTCCAAGCTACTGTATCAATCTAGAGCAAAGATCTTTCCTGATCTCATCATGAATTTTACATGAACCAAAAAGGAAAGTAAAGAAAGGGAGTTTATTTTAAATTCACAAGGAATAAAGACCACTGTGTCTGAAAAGTTACTTCTACAATTAGTGTTTATTCAGATCTATACATAGCTACTTCACATAATTCTATAAATGCCTGCATTCGTTGTATCAGAGCATAGGTGGGATAAAGAATCAATGGCGACTGCAGTTCACACCTCACAATTTGTGATGCAGCCATTTAAACAGCAGACACGTTTTGCTAGTTTTAAAACAACAACATGAAAATACGGTACCTCCAATGTTACATATAAACTTAGATCATAGATCGTGACCTTTCTTGCTCTTCATTTCACATTTCTTCAATTCAGCATTTTTTCCTTACGAAAATTGCGATGTGTTATTACAAAGCCTCAAAAAGATTGCCACAATAATTTACTTATGTCATATTTTGCAGATAAGTTCAATAGATAAGCGTTATGTATTTTAATTTTATTATCTGAGGAAAACAAATCTGGCAACAGTTTTGTGTCGGTAGTTATATTCATTCCTTACCAGATGCGGGCAGTAATGCAAAATTTCCAGACATTCATTATAAAAAAAAAAAAAAAAAAAAGGAGGGCGGAGCAAATCTGATCAGCTGACTTCATCCGGAACAGGAAGTGCCGTATGAATACCTAAAAACAAGTGGCCGGTCAGATCAAAACAAAGCTGGAGTAGCTTGTCGCGGAACTACAGACGCCTTTCTGTGATCGAGTGGAATCATATTCGTCTTGACATGGATGGTATGTCGTGATTTAACAGCTAAACAGTCCGTCTCGACAGACGTCGGCTCTGACATATGACATACGACCAGTCTATTGACAAGTAGCTAACATTAGCTTGGCAGCTTGGGTGGGTGGTTAGCTAATGTAGTTGTCAGACCTGTTTTCACTCGTCATGTCCAACTATAGCAGCAGACGTCCTATTCGTTTGGCCTTTGGTTGAATTTATCACTAAGCCTGTTGAAAACAAGTGACTGTCACTTGAAAAATGTCACACTCGATTCAACATTTGATGTGTAGCGTCGACAAACGCAGTTTCTTTTAATTAACGTTAGACGGTTCTTCTTTGCACCATCGACTGTAAGGGTTAGGGTTGTTGTAGAACTCAACAAAAGTCTACTTTTTTGTCCAAAAGTACATAAACACAGTCTTCCCAAGCTACCGTGGCTTTGAACATTCAAATGAGATGAATGTTAACTTTACGGGTTGTGTTTATGGCCCATTTTTCTATTATAAAAAATTACCATTGTATGAAATTGTGTTTTCCATATAGAGGATAATTGAAACAGCCTTTTATTTTTTACTGTTGTGGTAAAATCTATGTTTCTCTAATGTGTTTACGTGTGGTTGTATTGTATTGCTTTTCCCCCTGTTATGATTTTATAGTACTGCAGTTCATAAATTTTCACGTTCTTTTTGTTGCAACTTTTGGAATTTCACTATTTTCATCAGTCAAAGGCTCCAACAATGTCATAAGTGTTCTCTAGGGGGCAGTAGTTCATTCAGACGTATTGGACAAAGCTGTAAGTGCAGCATTTTAGTAGGTTTAAGTTTATTTCTGCAAGGAACGAACAGAAAGATGAACTCTGAAACAGGCAGATAAACATTAAAATGAATTTTAGTCCAAGTAACTGTATCCATCGATTTACTATAACTACATCCAGCTAAGGGCAAGAATCTTTCCTTAAGAGCTCTTTCATTCGCCACAGCACATTGTTTTACAGTCAACCCCTTCCATCCTCACTGATAGGATGGCGCTAACCATGTGGGTAACTGGACCCACCGTGCATGCCGGCAAACTTCACCTACATATTCCCCAACATGCTTTAATCTTTTTGAGACCAATATTATACATTTCCATGACGTAATTATGCCAGGGTTATCTTGTTTCAGTATGTAATATCATTGCAAAATACACTGTAAGCATAATGTTGAGTTGTTGTATTGATGTTGAAAGTTTACATTGTATACACTTCTAACACAGTCTCTTGCTGTCCACAGAGATCCTCTTCCAGCTAAAGGTACATATCTGTCCAAAGGTTTTCTGTATGAGCATGGTATAATTATATATGCTACTGTGACTGTGGATAATTTCTTACTTCTCTCTACTTCTTTCTTTTTGGTGAGTAGTACTCCTCCAAGCAGCTTGAGAGACTGTCCAAGAAGGCAGAAAAGGATGCTGCGAAGGAGCAGGCCAAAATCAAGAAGGTGGGTCGTTTACTGGGGGGCCCTGCTTGCTCCCTCTCTCTTTTCATCCCTCTTCCGTCTTCACACTGTCATCTCTCAATGCTCAAAATTAATCTTAAAAACTCAAGCTTCATTTGGTGCAAGTCTCTTAATGAGGCAAGATGTGGTTGGAAAAGGGAAATAGTTGTAGTAGGGACTGCTTTTCTTTAAAGCAGTCTAACATTTGCTCTTACTGGTTCACTAACTGCTCTACATGCATGTTTAGTGAAAGTGAAAAATGTAAAGCATCCAGACTGATTTGGAACTCGTGCCTGCCCTCTTTTGTCTCCAGCATTTGTATATTGTGTCATCGTGTGATGTGTGCATTTGCTCTGTAGAGGGTGGTGATGTCCTTTAAGTGTGGCTGCCTCAGATTGGGACGACCGTGAGCAGAGGCGTTATGTTTTCAGGTTGTCCGTCTGGCTGTCCGTCTGGCTGTCTGTCTTGTTATGAATGTGATAACTCACCTTAATGGAAACTCTTAAGATTTGGCACAAACATTTTTTGGCTCAAGAATGAACTGATTAGAGTTTGGTGGTCAAGATGTCAAAGTTCAAGATAAATCTGACCTTTTGAACAAGTTCTGAATCATAACTCAAGAATTCAAGTTAATTACGACAAAATTTCACAAACTGAGTGTATGGAACTTCTATGTTGCTGATTTGACAAAGTGTGTGACGTCGATTTTTTTTTTCAGCCTTTTCTCAAATTTCAAAATTAACTTAACTGCAAATGAATAATCACTGAGTTTTGATATCAGTTTTGTTTAAGCTAGCTACCTACACTGTTTTCTTGCTCTACATACTGACATTTAAAAAAAAAAAAAAAAAGGTCTTAAAGGTAATGTGAGCTGGTAAAATAGGGACACAAATAGTTTTAACTGATTTTAGCAATTTATGAGGTTACAGAGGTTTACTGAAATCAAAACCTAAAACCTTCTGAAATACACTGTAAATATCATAAAATGTATTCCTTTATTTTACATTTTAAGTTTTTAAATAACAATAAATAACAAATTTTGTCATGAAAACCACTGCTTAAAAAAATTTAAAGTAAAACTTCTTAATCAGATTATAGCATATTGATCTGGTCAATTAAGTAGCAGAGGGGGTTGCTAATCAGTTTCAGCTGCTTTGGTGTTAATGACATTAACAACAGGTGCAGTAGAGGGGCAACAATGAGACAACCCCCAAAATAGGAATGGTTTTACAGGCGGAAGCCACTGACATTTTTCCCTCCTCATCTTCTCTGACTGTTTTTCACCAGTTTGGCATTTGGCTAGGGTCAATGTCTGTTTGGTACTGGTAGCATGAGGCCATACCTGGACGCTACAGAGGGGCGCACAGGCAGTCCACCTCCTCCAGGATGGCAATACGTGCCATTGCCAGAAGGTTTGCTGTGTCTCCCAGCACAGTCTCAAGAGGATGGAGGACATACCAGGAAACAGGCAATTACACGGGGAGAGCTTTAGATAGGGTTGGAGAAGGTCTTTAACCCATTAGCAGCACCGGTTTCTGCGCCTTTGTGCTTTGTCCTTTACAAGGAAGAACAAGATGAGCAATGCCAGAGCCCTACAAAATGACCTCCTGCAGGCCACTGGTGTGAATGTCCTCTAGTGGGCCCTGTGCTAGCTGCCCAACACCGTTGAGCTTGATTGGCATTTGCCATAGGACACCAGAATTGGCAGCTCCACCACTGGCGCCCTGTGGTTTTCACAAATGAGAGCAGGTTCATCCTGAGCACATGTCACAGACATGAAAGGGTCTTGAGAAGGCCTGGAGAACGTTATGCTGCCTGTAACATTGTTCAGCGTGATCAGTTTGGTGGTGGGTCAGTGATGGTCTGGGGAGGCATATCCCTGGAGGGACCCATAGATGTCTACAGGCTAGACAACGGCACCCTGACTGCCATTATGTATCGGGATGAAATCCTTTGACCCATTGTCAGACCCTAAGGTGGTGCAGTGGGTCCTGGGGTCCTCCTGGTGCAAGACAATGTCCGGCCTCATGTGGCGAGAGCATGCAGGCAGATCGTGGATTGATGCCATTGACTGACCCCCATGCTCGCCTGACCTAAATCCAATAGAACACCTCTGGGACATTATGTATTGTCCATCTGACACCACCAGCTTACACCTCAGACTGTCCATGCTCAGTGATGCCCTGGTCCAGATCTGGAAGGAGATACCCCAGGAGACCACTTGTCGTCTCATTAGGAGCATGCCCCGACGTTGTCAGGCATGCATACAAGCATGTGGGGGCCATACAAACTACTGAGTACCATTTTGAGCTGCTACAGTGAGATTTCAGCAAAATGGACTAGCCTGCCACATAATTTTTTCACCTTGATTTTCAGGGTGTCTTTGAATTCAGCCCTCTGTAGGTTGAAAATTTTAATTTCCATCAAACGATGTGGCATCTTTTCATTCATAACACATTACACAGTCCATATCGTTGTTTCTTTAATTTATTTGAGCTGTGTAGTTGGTAACTACATGTGTGAGTAATCACATTAAATAAAAATTGTTCTATTTATGTGCCGAGCTTTAATATATATATATGGTGAAATTGTCTACTTGTCTAATTAATGTTACCTAAACACTGAATTTATAGATTATCACTCTTGGTCAGATGACACACATCATTCTGTGGGGGCAAAACTTCGACCGAGTTAACAGAAATAATTGCCAGACATGTTTTTTTTTTTTTGGGGGGGGGTGTTGTTTTTAGAGCTAAATGTTTCTGCCATAATGGGTGTCTTTGTCTCAGTTTTAAATTCGTTTGACACAGAAGACATATTTAGAGGACCTTTTCTCATGGAAACTTGAGCTAAACAAGCCCTTATCAACTAGCCAAAGATATTTACTCATTGAGTCGTGATACACAAAGCAGCCATTTTGCAAGAAATGGTAGGTCACCACAGGAGCTCTCAATGATGCTAATCAAGGTTCTGGTACATGCTGATCACTGTCTGTGCTTGGAACACAAACTTAATACATTTTGTTAATTGCGCCTGTGTTGGCCTGTGATTTCACTGCATCATGACTGCTGTGAAAAAGGTCTGCAGTCCTCACTGCTTAAATCCTGCTTAATTTTAATTTGAAAATTAGGCAGAAAATTGAAAACATGAGCTACACTATTCTGTTCACACAATGAAATTACTGGATAAAGTCTAAAAAGTAAAACAATAACAACATTATACATGGATATTAGACACAATTAGGTTTACCAGCAGCTTATTTTTGAAAGCTTTGATCACAAGTTTGATCTAATCATGCAGCAGAGTCCACAGCCGAAGCTTGATCAATGACTTGCAGAATATATTTTAGTTAATTGAAGTTACACTTATGGCTATTTTTCTGGAACAAATACTAAATAATCAAAGGTAATGACTTCATTAGTGAAAAGTTGCCTGTTTTTATATTTTGTTGTCAGTTATTTTATTTTTTTTTAATCTTTTTTTCTTATATAATGAACCATTGGTGAATATTGTATTGCTTTTTAGTCCACTACAGTTCATAGTTATGCCAATCATGTATACTCCAATACATTTTGTCAACTTATGGTATTTACTAGGGGTGTGACGATACATCGTAAATCACAATAATCATATCATGAAGCCTCAATCAAATCAGATTGCATTTGAAAATGTGTATTGTAACACTCTGATACCATAAAAAGCATCTACTTTAAGAGGGACTTATGACTTATTGCACAAGAACTGCATAAACAATTTACATTATGTGCAGAGAAATAACAAGAAGCCTCCTAAAAGTGAAATTATGGTCACAATCACATCTTTCTGCGATGGTAAAACATCTGTACCATTCAGTATACTACTATTCAAGGAAATAATTAGTAAGAATTTTGGTATATTAATGTATTTTGATACATATTGATTCATATCCTATAGATCATGATTTGTATTGACTCGTGAATATAGTGTATCGTTGCATCACTAGTGTTTTCTAACTTGTGAATTGGAGTAGATTATAGATCAATGTGACTGAGCCAGGCTCACAGGCATATTTCTATGTTTTTCTTACATATAGACATACAGTTTTACTATAGTTTTACTAAATGAGGAACTGTGATGGTGAACAGCAGATATGTGTTTGGATTGTTAACAGTGTCTTTGTCTCATCTCCAGGCTTTGCAACAGAAGAATGTGGACTGTGCCAGAGTTTATGCAGAGAATGCAATCCGTAAAAAAAATGAAGGTCTTAATTGGCTGCGCATGGCATCTCGACTTGATGCGGTGTCCTCTAAAGTCCAGACCGCTGTCACCATGAAGGCAGTAAGTTTCTTTGTTCAGGCAGCTCGCTAACACGTGCTGCTGAAGATTATATACACTTCAAGATGTATATCATAAAGCCTGTGTTTTTGTATTACCGCACCAGGGCATTCCTCTCTTTTTTAATAAGATTGTGAAGTTTCCAGATTGAGGCAGTCCTTCATAAAGGCAATTTTTCCATCAGGTCAGCAAAAATATGGGCCAGGTGACAAAGACCCTGGACAAAGCTCTGAAATCCATGGATCTCCAAAAGGTCTCTGCAGTCATGGACAAGTTTGAAAGTCAAGTCCAGAGCCTCGATGTCCACACCTCAGTGAGTAGCTGCAGACTGAGTGTATTTTCACACTGATGGTTAAGTGTTCAGTGTATTTAGTGTGGACAGATCTTGACTCTTGGTCCATCACTGCACCAGGTGATGGAGGACTCCATGGGCTCAGCAATGACGCTGACCACGCCTCAGGCACAGGTAGATAACCTGATCCAGCAAATAGCAGAGGAGAGTGGCCTAGAAGTGATGGACAAGCTCAGCGAGCTGCCTGCAGGAGCCACCTCAGTGGGAGCGGAGAGTTCTCAGAGCCAAGATAAGGAGGACCATTTGTCTCGGCGGTAAGTACCAGTCTGTGCACTTGGTACACGACAGCGTGTGCCTTCCCTTAACCCAGGGGTTGCATGTCAGAAGCCGTGTCCAAGTGGATCTGGCACCAGGCTAACAGGTGGCGCAAGATCAGGCAGTTCTGCAATTGGACTAAAGCATGACATTAGTAAATTAGATTGCTCAACCATCTGCTATCCCCACTCGCTCCCGTGGTGTTGTGATTGCCAGATCACGAGAACTGAGTGTACGTTCATTTTAACAGGACACACACCATTAATGTAAAGTGATGTGTGTTGAGAAATGTAAAGTTTTACATGTAGGAAGTTGGCTTCTTATAGTTGTAGTTTTTATTTAAAAAATACACATATATATA
>KV751413.1:491833-502212 GCA_001698575.1 Mola mola
ACTCGTATATCGCGTGAGATTTTTTTAAAAATAAGTATATTATTAATAGCCAAGATTTAATTCGATTTGCCTTCATCATCTCATCATTATATCCATCTATGCAATTATGACTCCTGATACTGGTATCCTTAGAATGCTGACGCATCGAAGTTTATTATCGACCATCTTTGGAACGGTGGTTTTCCTGGATTGTATTCAGCCAATGGTTAAGCCCGCCACTCTACTCACGTGACCGAAAGCTGATCGTCTATTCTGATTGGCTCTTACACCGACCATCGGGAGACGAGAGCGCGAGAAGCAACATGGAGGAGGAAGTGTTTAGAAACGATTTCGCGGCAGCTTGAGAAGGCAAAAATTGGATTTCATATGCACATTTAACACAGCCAGATTTGACGTTTAATGTTGGTTTCAAGCGTCAAAACTTTACATGAAAGTGTGTTCAGACTTTGGACCGAGTGAAATGTCGCTGAGTGCATCGTGCGTGTCAGTCCCTCAGAAAAGGACTCTGTCGAACCTCTTCGGTGAGTTGACAGCTGGACAGAGTTCACTTAATTTATGAAGCTTAAACAATTGGTGAATACAGTTGGAAATAAAATGGTGGGCCTGCATTCTTAAGATTAAATACATCTAGTCAAGTGCAGTCTCTCATTTTATGTCCACGTCTGTAAGTCATATAGTTAAATCATCCCTTTTGACATTTCCAAGCTTTAGTCTTGTCTAATACTTGGTTTAAGGAATTTTATCCAAAATTGTGTTTTAAACGCTGTTGATTTCCAAGCTGGTCGTGTGGTGAAGAAGCCGAAGCCTGAAGACTGTGAGCGGATACAGGAGGCGACCCTCCAGTTGTTAGAGCAGCAGCAAAACATCTGCAGTCTCCTCAAGGAGGTTGGGGTGAGTGAGGAATCTTTGGGATAAACATACTGAAACTCACAGCCAGCAAGCAAACATGTAACTATCACAATAATCACATTACAGATGTTGGGACTGACAAAAAGTGTTGACATTGAAATGTGACATTTTAAATCAAATCAAATTTTATATGTATAGCCCAAAATTACAATTTACACATTATCTCACTGGGCTTTGACAAACTGTACAGATGTGACATCCTCTGCCCTTAGACCCTTGAACCGGGTGAGGAAAAATTAAAAAAAAACCCTAAAAAGGGAAAATAAGAAACCTCAGGAAGAACCACAGAGGAGCTATCCTTCTTCCTAGGATGGACAGACCTGCAATAGATGTCACTTGTACAGAACACAACAACATGATAATAACAGTTTACTAAGAATGTTTGAGTTCATATGAGTATATAAGTCCAGATATAGTGTGAGTATATACTGTTGGTCCAGAAATCATTGTAATCCATGGGCTAGGCTGGGCAATTCATCCTAGGATCCAAGTCACAGGATCTCCTGTCCTAATGTGGGCTGTAGGTATCAGGCAATACCACAGCAGCAGCTCCCACCGCGACCTAGAAAACCTGCAGGATGATAAAGCACAAAGACTCCGGGGAAGAAGTAAAGTTAGTGTAAGGATATGGACGTTTAGAAGAGCAGAGATGGAATCTGAGTCGGGGGGGCTCAGTGCATCATGAAGTGTTCCCCCAGCAACCTAAGCCTATAGCAGCATAACTAAGGGCTAGATAGGCTTTATCAAAATATAAGCTTTATCAAAAAGGAAGGTTTTAAGCCTACTCTTAAAATCAGAGAGTCTGCCTCCCGTACCCAGACTGGAAGATGGTTCCACAGGAGAGGAGCTTGATAGCTGAAAGCTCTGCCTCCCATTCTACTTCTGGAGATTCTTGGGATCACCAATAACCCTGCATCCTGGGAGCGTAAGGTTCTGGATGGGTGATAGGGTACTATGAGCTCTTTAAGAAAAGATGGTGCCTGACCATGAATAGCTTTGTAGGTGAGAACAAGGATTTTAAATTCTATTCTGAGTTTAACTAGGAGCCAGTGCAGAGAAGCCAGTGCGGGGAAAATATGGTTTCTGATATTAGTTCTAGTCAGTACACGCGCTGCTGCGTTTTGGATTAACTGAAGAGTTTTTAAAATCTTATTAGGGCAACCTGAAAATAAAGAATTACAGTAATCCACCCTGGAAGTAACGAATGCGTGAACTATTTTAATGACTGTTTGTTAATAATTAAACTTAATATTCACAAAAAGGGCCTTTCAATTGGCTCACCCAGAAATCGTAATGTTATGTTAGACTATGTATGGATTTGCTTCTTGCTAGTCTCTGATGGAAAATCAACTGCTGTGCATTGTGGCTCAAAGGAACATCACTTCATTAAGAAAAGACATTTTGATTGAATAAGTTCATCACTGTTAATTGTGTTTGTATGATGTGCTGCATTATTAAGAGCTCTTAACATGTGCAAAGAACACGTTAAAAGATACGCAACTGATTTTTTTTTTTTTCCAATTTTGTAGAATCCAGATGTGTGGAACATTTTTCACCCTCAGAATGGAGACCAGAAACAGGCAGAATCTGAAGGCATCTCATCTTCCATTGCCAGTTCACTGCTGGGTGAGTCTTTGATGCCAGCTCTAAGAAATAATCTCTGCACACTACATTAATGTTGGCAAAGTGGCAAAAGTTGAAAGGGCAGGGTCATGTGACATTTTGGACCTACATCTTCCTTGTGAAATAAACAAGTGTAAAACTATGCAGACAGACAAGTTTGGCCTTGTGGATGTGAGCAAGGACATCCAACATTAGAACATAGCAGACATAACTTTTTCATTATATCTATCTTTCTCTGCTTTCTCTCTCCTGGACAACTGTCCTTCAGATCTTGTTAGGCTTGCTCACAGTGGGATTGCAATGTGATGACAGAATAACTTTGAGACAAAGTAAATGCAGTTAACTAAAGGATGTGTCGTATTTTCTGTGGACAGTGTGTGAGCTGAGGCGTCAGGCTTTGAAACTGGGCGTTCCGGTGGAAGCACTAGGAGTAAAGCTGGTGCTGGAGAGACTGATAGAGATCACTGGAAATACCGACTTGAAGGATGATGAGGACAAGAGGAGTGGGCTGCTCACTGTCTCTCAGCGAGTGAGTATCTCGTAGTAGGCAGCACTGCCCTGGCTGAACTACAGGAGGTAACCTCAGACATTTTGGATAACTAAACTGGAATTAGAAGAAGGAGGTGTCACTAGGGTTTATTTTCATTGGCCAACTCTTTTTTAATAATTATCATTCTGCTTTTTTATGGTTTTGGTGTGCCAGCTCATACCAATATACCACAGTAAAGACATTAATTTATAAGAAAGGAGGAAATAGGAAACAAGACTAAAAGACTGATTAGGGATATATAAATGTTTTCATTTGAATGTCCGGTCTTCATACTGTCTGTTTTGGTAAAATCTGGCCCTTGGACATATGTAGTCGATGACTTCTGTTTCACCTGGTATTGGTTGATCCTTATCAATGGCTGGTTGTCATTAGTATTTGTGTTTATAATGGAAAAGGTGACAAAAGAAATATTCAAAAGACAGACAGTATTCATTGTAAATAGTGATGATATCTGAGTGCACTGTTGTTTTACACTGTTTCGCCATAGTTCAGTGCACAAAGGAAAAGGAGGAGCTGCTCACTGCTGGAGAATATAGCTCCAGACAGATGAACAAACAAAAACAAATGAGTATTGAATATTTAGACAGACATTTTTGGTTTGTTATCTTGGCATTCTAAAGTGACAGTTCTATTGACACACTTTAAGTATTGACATTTTTATACCACCTGCTAAAACAGTATGCAGTTATGGTTAGTATTATGGGATGTATAATTGTGTTTTATGGATCTGGAACACATAACATATGTCAGAACCGGCTTACACTGGATGCTTCACACATACATTCTGTATTAGGAAAGACTACTGTCTATTACTATGCATTATGTAAATGACATTAAATATTAAAACATAAATTGACTCACTCGTCTTAGGCAGAATGTGGCAAATGGATTTCAGTTTAGAAGGTTAGCTGTACTTTTATTAAAGTGTGTGCAGTCAGCACTTAAAGGTTTTTGACTCCCTGTGGTTGTGTCTCGCACACACACACAGAGCAGTTATGGTTAACCGGGGCCCACACCTATTAAACCATTTCTGCTTTTTGAAAATGGGTACGCCCTCTCATATTTTGTCAGATTCTTATGTTTTTCAGTTGTTTTACATTGTACAGCTACAGTAGCAAACACTAATGCCTCCACCCTGAGTTTGTGTGTCATTGTTACAGGACTCGTGTCAAATCAGAAATCATACTTTCCATTTCTGTCCTTTCCAGGTCCAGCTGCGTGTCCTGATTTCATCCAGCAAAGAACTCCTGTTACAGGGAGTCTTCTGCCCTAAATTGCTCTGGCAGGAATATAGAAGAGATCAGGTG
The DNA here is from genome assembly GCA_001698575.1 of Mola mola. NCBI lineage: Eukaryota > Metazoa > Chordata > Actinopteri > Tetraodontiformes > Molidae > Mola > Mola mola. The sequence continues at coordinate 496,223 of KV751413.1, forward strand.
TGTGTGTTGACAGTAAACTAATGAATTCATGTACTGGATGTGAGGCCAACGAAAATATTTGCTTCTCATAACGTTTTGTACCATTTTGTAATTTCATTAAGTTTACTTTAAAATTCAAATGTTTCAGATTCTTAGTCATAGTTCTACACACAGAAGTCAAAGTTAAAACCAGTGCATAAAAGAGAAAACAGACTTCATGTATCTCTTTACAGTTGGCCTAAACTGCCACAAAAATAAAAAAAAATCAGCTTGACTTTCTTACGTAATGAACTTGATGTAATATTGAATGTGATGTTTTTACAGAGGTTGCCCATCCTGGAAGTGGTGTACCATCTTCATTGTGATAATATCCTCACACTCAAGTACATTTTAGAGAGGTAAGAATAATATTATTATTTTTCAGTTGTATTTATGCCCTCTTGGTCAGTGGCAGTGTAGGTGTAGAGTACTGTCAGTATTGTTGTTCCAGTGCTCTTTACAGTCATCTTTACATTGTACTGAGTTCTGCTGACAAATGGCCCCTTATATAAACTTCCTACCACAAAGACAAAGTTTAAACTCACTTCGAGTGAGGATAAGTTGGAAGCATTGCTGTCATGTGCACATTTTCTGCAGATAAGTAGTCTTTGTCTTGTCACTCATTTCTGCCCTCGTGTTATCTTTTCTCTGTTCAGTGATGAAGAAATTAGGGTGTGGTTGGTGTCTCAATTGAAGGCACTGTGCAGCTGGACACCCCGACAGAGAGAAGACGAGACCGGATTAATCCAACAAAAATTGTTGTCAAGTAAGGACACAAATTTTTCCCACATGTCTAATTGTAGTTGTGCTTACAATTAGATCATCATAACGTAGACCACAGACACAAGTACACACACAAAAAAGGCTTCTCTGGTTCGAGGAGAATTGATTTTGACCAGTTTGTGTCTGTAACATCCACGTGAATGCAAGTGTTGCCGATCAGCGTTTCGCTAGAAGAGTGTGTCGATGCGGCTCTGTTTACACGTTGGCTCCTGTGTTTAAGCTGTGGTTGGAGTCTTGGTGGGAACTGGCTTTGAGCTGAGCCCCGAGCCCACAGCTGCAGACAAGAGGATCTCCCTGCTCTGCTGCTCAGTGCTGGACAACCTGCTCTTCTGTGAGTCTACATGGTCTTGCTCGCTTACTCAGTCCATTGCTGATGAAATATTAAGTAAAAGCACTTAGATTCATACCCCTGGACCGCGGGAACTATTTTATACTCCTTTAACTGTTAAGGCATCTTAGTATCTTTTTAGTACAGGTCTTTATTGTCTCACTTTTTAATTTTTCTGTGTTTTTCTGTTTGTCTTCTCCAGGGCTTCTAGAGATTGTGGAAAAGAATGAGATGCCGCCGAGTGCTGGAGGAGGAGCCGAGCTATGGTTCTGTACCTTTTATTTGTCCTATTAACTCTGGATTTAGTCTTTTGCATATTGTCATTCATCATCATTTATTCTAAACTATACATTTTAAAACTGTTCACTTCATAGGATGATATAGTTTAAAGACAAATAAACACCAATTTTGGTCACACGGTGATCCTAATCAACTGCCAAGTCAAATATCGTGAAGCTGACAAAGGAAACAGTTTATGTCAGTGGCAGTTTACTGCCCTGCGGCTTATTACGACATCCTGAGAGGAAAAGATGCCGTATGCATATGTAACAATCTACCTCCTGTACTGGGCAACATGCTGCTCTGCTTAATTCACTCTCGCATTTTTCATCCGTCCAGTTTTGAGCTCGTGTCCACTTTAGCTTCAGCTGTAACCGCAGATTTTCTCTACAGACTTGGCACGTCAGGAACTCTAGACCTTGTGATGTTGAGTTTGAACATACCTGGCATTTGTCTGGTCCTGAAAGGCTGCAGCAGGGCACCTGTGATCATCCTACTTAGAGCAGTGTGAGAGTAACTGCAACTGACTCTGCTCAGGGTGCTTGCTTCACACACTGACTCAGAGACTTGACTCTATGTGGAGGGCTATACGGAGGCAATCTAAGAAAGCAGCTTCTCAAAGGGCCTTGATAAAGTTAAAGCTATTATAGTTTTATAGCATTGTTATATTCTAGATTATTTGTTTTATGGTTCGCGAACAAAGAGTGGATCATGTGTGATATTACATGTCTGTATTACTTACTCCTCTACCCACGATTCATACAGGATTCAGGTCTTTGATGCTTCATTATGTGGAGGTTCAGTGTCGGCGGATGCTCTTTGGCGCTTCTTCACACACTCCCTTACACAGACTCTGACTTACAAGCCTCAGTTTACAGGTAGAGACAAATGATCAGCCATTTTAACAACTTGATACTTTATTTCTTAGTAATGTTCAAATTTTGCACTCGTCTGCCAATGCTGATATCTTATTTTTTAGCCATGATTACCTGATGCAATTGAGTACATGCGGATATTATTATGCATCTATAAATGACAGCAAATTTGATTTCCAGAATTTAACGACTTAATCGCATGTCCTCAGTATCAGACACCATTGCTCTGCAGAACGAGTGGACATTTGCAAAGGCCAGCCGCTTGATGACCTCTCTTTTTCGGAAGGTAAATGTTTCATATAGCATGTAACTGTAAACCTTTGCGTTTGATGAAATTTGCCAGGATTAAAACGACTTGTTACATGTCTGAATGTAAACTTAAAAGCTTTTCTAGCTTCTCATGAAATATTCTCTTCTTGTTGTTTGTGCCTCTCGCCGGATTTCACAGCCATCGGTGGATGTTTGCTAGTTGCTGTATCTCCTGTAGACTGCTGTGTATATTTGTGTTTTGTTATGGAAAAAAAATTATCATCCGGTGAAGCTGCACATTATAGTAGCTGCTACGAGCCACACCTCTTTGTCATCCATGTATTTTAAACCTTTGATGGCTATGAACTCACTCACTTTAATATTAATTGATATTAATTAGGTGTACAACATTCAACCCAGTGGAACACAGTGTTGCAATGTGCTATAATTGGTTATGGTCAGCGCCACAACAAATGATCTGTATCATTGTTGTCTTTCTGTAAAAGCTGGCTGTTATCTTCAGCGTGGAGCAGCTGCTGTGTCACCTGCAGCAGGTTTTAGAAACCCATGAGGTGAACTGGAAACATGTCCTATGCTTCCTCTCCACTCTACTTGTTTTCAACCCACAAGCCCAGCCCAGTCTAAAAGGTAAACTAAAAGCGACCCGGTTTTACCTTGTTATATGGAATTAATATGAGCAAGTCCCATTATTCTTTGCTGAGAATAATGTTGAAAATTTAGATGGAGATGTTAAGATGCACTTTTAAACTAAGGCAGTTATTTTCTATTATGTAAAACCAGCATAATATAATAGAATATAACATTAAAACAAACACAAAAGCTTATTTTTCTGCACCAGTAATGTAATAATACACAAAGAGAGGATTAAAAATAATGTTGTTTACAAGCTTGTCATGTCTGTTGTGTCTCTGCTACCGACAGAGCTGCTCTCCAGACTGCTGACTTCTGCATTTGAATGCTATGACCTGGAGAACTTGATAACTGCGTTCCTTTTGGCTCGACAGGGGGCGTTGGAAGGACCCAGCATCTTCCTTAGTTACAGCGACTGGTTCAAGGTTTCATATGAGAGTCTGAACACCAGCTGATACGTTATTGATGCATTTGGATTAGTATTAGTGTTTTTTGTTAATTTTAAAACTGTATTTTTTGTATATGTTTAATAATTAACAGTTTAAATATGCATAAGTACGTTGTTGCCAGACTTGTCATTGAATGATAAAGTTATCATTTTGACTTGCAGCATCTGTCTTTCTGCCTTTTCAGATGTCTTTTAATGGGGGCAGTAGCTACCATGCAAGCAGTAAGAAATCTTTGGTGTTTCTGCTGAAGTTCCTCTCTGACCTGGTGCCCTTTGAACCCCCTCAGTACCTCAAGGTGACACTCTGCATGTATATCTGGCTCTGAAACATGGCTGCCATTAACGTTAACCTCCTTTTACTAATAACAAATAGGTTTTTTGTATTAGACAAGCTTTAAATTATAACCATTGACAAATGAATACATGAAAAACAACTAATGACAGGATTTAGAAGAAGCGCATTATTATATTGATGAATACCATACTTGAAACGCAAAGCACAAAGCAATGTTTAAAGGGGTCGGATAGGGTATTTCACAAAAAGAGTCAAAAAAAGGCATGGCTGAAAAATGAATAAAAGCTTATTCAGCAGATTGTCTGTTGTGAACCTTTTGAGGGATCAATTTCAAAAACCTGTGGCCTGAACTACCAAACGGTGTCTAAAGTAAAACTAACTCCACCTCGCCCAGATACAACAGTGAAATATTAAAAGGTTAACAGTTAAATAATTGAGAGATATATCGATCAGTTTTTAGCTACTAATGCGTCTCTAGGTCTACTTGTAGAATATTTTGAATGCAATAACTTTTACTTGTAATGGAGATTTTTTTTGGATTATTGTATTGATTCTTCACTTGAGTAAAAGATCTGAGGACGCCACCTGTTAGCTGAAAGACTTACCACTACATTATAAACTATGGGAAACGCAGACAAAAGAGGAAGCTGTGATATCTAAAACGGTCTGTGTCTTCCCATAGGTTCACATCTTGCACCCTCCATATGTTCCCGTGAAACACCGCAGCCTTCTGATGGAATATGTTTCTCTGGCCAAGACTAGATTGGCTGACCTCAAGGTAAGAGCAGGAGCAAACGTTCAGTGTCTTCAATGCATTAAAAACTGCATCAATCTGTCCCATACTGTGCACTTCTAGGGCATTAAGGTGTGTGTTTGTGTACGTGTACATGCAGGAGTCAGTGGAAGACATGGGCTTATATGAGGATGTTTCTGGTGTAGGTGGACCATCAGTGCAGGTAACAGTTACACCCCCCTTTTGACTTCCAGAATTAAATGAAAGAATTAAAATTTCATGTGTCATGCTTAAACTGGGATTAAAACCTAGACATCTCAGTACCTGAATAGATAATAATTGATCACCACTCAAATGATGTGATCATTGCTAAAAATCGTAACTGTTAACTTTCTATTTAAAGTTCTAATGAGATACGGGTTGCAAATATTGACAACAAAATGTTATGTATTTCTGTTTGATATTTAGCTCTCTTTCAACTACTTTTAAACTTTTGTGACTGATTTGTAGGGAGCAAAGTTTTCATTTGTATCAAGTTGTGTTTTCATTTGTGTTTTGATATTTTAAGCAGCATAACAGTGCTGTGTTTCTGTGCCATTCCAGTGCCAGGCTGTCCAGGATGTGGAGAAGGCAGTTGCTCTGTTCGAGAGTACTGGAAAAATCCCTGCCACAGTAATGGAAGCCAGGTAATCAGCCGAGATATCAGCTACATTAACCAAAATGTATCTGACTGTTTTTAAAAATCTTCAAAGTATCTACAGACATGGACACTGATCATTAACACATCTGTCTTTGCAGCATTTTCCGTAGGCCATATTTCTTGACACGATTCCTCCCTGCTTTGCTGACACCAAGAGTGGTGAGCTCTCTCACCTTGCTATATTATTATTTGTTTTAATTTTTTATCATAGAAAAGCCTCACAGTCCCCTTGTTACAGAGAGAGGACTTAGTTACAGTTGGCTGACCGTGACAATGCCACCTTTTTTTTTTACCCATACCTATAGATCACCCATTACATTCTTTGTTAACAAGAGTCAGTTGCTTTGATTTATGGCCCTAACAAATGTTTTTGTCTTCACATCTACACTCAAATGTGAAATATTTTGCATAAACCCATTTTTTACCTGTCTTTCAATTCCAGCTCCCCATGAAAGGGGATCCTCAGATGGCTTTCATAGAAGCTCTAAAAAAGTGAGTCATTGCCAGAACATTTTAAGACAAACGTTCTAGCTCTTCCACTTCGTCACACGTCAGTATCGTCACATCTCTCTACACTTACCAAGACAAGTTTAAATAATTTGATTCTGTCATATATTTATTGTCTGTCAAC
>KV751413.1:502251-518399 GCA_001698575.1 Mola mola
TCTGACAGAAACAGAGACAGCAGGATTGTGGGTATTCTTTATTCTTTATTTGCTCATTCGCTGTGCTTTCCAAAATAAGTTGGGATGTTGTGTGAAATGACAATAAAAATAGAGAGTGAAAGTTTGCACAACATTGAAATGAAAATAATACAAAGACTATATATTGATGTTGAAACTGAAATTTTATTTATTTATCTATTTATTTTTTTCCATAATGCCGCAAAGATTTTCAATGGGTGACAGGTTAATTGAGCGATGGTAGCAAGCCAAGCAGGTCCTTCTTGTCTTTAGTCAATGCTAAAGGATGTGGTGTTAGTGATTTTCAAACAACATTTCAAATCAGACCACAGGATCGTTTATTACTTCACCTCAGTCTGTCTTAAGAGAAAAGGGGGCGTTTCTGGATCTCCTTTATATACAGTTTCCTCTTTGCATGTTAGAGTTTCAATTGGCATTTGTGGCTGCATTGATGAACGGTGTTCACAGACAGTGATCTAGCCCATTCACCGATGTCACAGAATGCAGAACTGATACAGAATGATGTCTGTTGTCAATGCAGAGTCGTCTGAGGGCCCGAAGATCACAACCATCCAGTATTTGGTCTTGTCTTTTTTCTTTTGTGTACAGAGATTACTTCAAATTCTCTAAATCATTTAGTGATATTATGTTCTGTAGACAATGAAATCTGCAAATTCTTTGCAATTTTAAGTTGAGAAACAATATTTTTAAATTGTTGCACTATTAGCCAGTGTAGTTTTTTGCAGAGTAGTGAACCCCTCCGCATCTTCACAAAGGCTCAGCCTCTGTGGATTCTACCCAATCATGTTACTAATCTGCTGCCAGTTAAACTCAAATTTAAAATGGTCATCTAATTTTCCCCCCAAAAATTGCATTTTATTTTTACGATATATCAACATTCAATATGTTGTCTTTGTGCTATTTTAATGTTGGGCCTTTGTATCATTTAGAGAGGGATGCTTGTATTTACCCTCCGTTGTGTTTTCAGCAAATACAAAGTGTTTAAAAACCAACGATGATCCTCTGGAGGTCCTGAACACTCAGCTGCAGGAGTTCACAGAGCTGCTTGCTGAGGGAAATGAGGGAGGTAGGCAGTTTTTTCCAAAGTTTTTGTTGCACATGACCAACCTGAGAAACCATTATTCACATACCTGTTACTTTTTCCTCAGATATGTCAGGTCAGCTGTCCAGAATCTCTCACACACTGAGTGTCGTCTTTCCTGGCTGCCCTGATGAGCCAAATGGACAGTCAGTCATCAGGCCTCACATAAACGCTCCACCTTCCTCTGAGCTCCATGTCAAAGTATTGAAGCTCATCATTTTTCTATCTTATATTCACACTTCTGTTATTGCCTTTTTTGCATGTTTAATAGTTCTATGTGTTATTCTTTAAAGTGTAACATGCTCATATCCTCAGGTTGTCAGTATGCTCCTGAGATGCTTCTGCCAGTGCATGTTAGATGCTTCCCGAGCGAACCCTCCAAACAAGTGAGTTTTACAGGTCTTTGTGAAACAAATAATAAGCAAGGAATTTCATTATTGCCAGAAAATTCACAGATGTATGGAGTGTCATGTAGTGGCCATAAGTATCAATTCAGAAATGTGATATGAAATGAAGAACCAAAGGGGTTAAAATCCAGTTTTTAATGCACAGGTCTGGAAAAAAACTGATTCAGTCAGTATGACTCATCAGGTCCTTTTTTTGTCTCTCCAGACAAAACCTATGGGCGTCAAGGTTTGTCAGTGTGCTGCATGGTAGCACACTGCTTCTCTCTAGCCTGATGCACAGACTCTGGGATCTATTTCATAACCAGGTACATAAATCATATCGATATACACGGTTATTGTTCTGTGGTGTCTGTTAACTCTCTATAGTTTACGCTTAAAACTAAAAACAAGCTACCTCTCAAATCATTCAATTCTGTCAAAAAGGGGTCGTCCCTGAGTGGCGCGCACTTACTTGGCCTGGCAGCATTTGTGGTCCATCTCCACGCCTCCATGTCCTACACTCCTCTAGTTCAGCTGGTCCGGTCCGTTCTGTCTGAGCCGGTGACTGTTGGAGAAGCTCTTGGCTCAGCACTGGTCTGCAGCACACGTGCTAACATGATCTTCTGTGTCAGGTGGGGTTTTATCCATTAAAGATGATGCCTCTGATGCTGCCATATGTCCCAACTGCCATGTTGCCTCACAGTTTTCCTGATGCTGTCTAGGTTGTGTCTGGCAGCTGTGTGTTATGGGATGTGCAGAGGGAACTCGTTGCCACAGCAACAACAGCAGGAGTATATCATCAGCAGCTTTTACAAGAAGGTAAGTCTTGTGCTATTGGAATTGTGACTTATTCTATTCAAAAGAAGGCATTAAAGGGCTGGGGAAAATATTTATAGCATTTATTTGAACAAAGAAAAAAGGAAAACCTTGATAAAGCTGCACTAGTAGTAGTAGTCTTTTGTAATGCTGTATCAATTCCCAGAACACAGTTTGGGCTTTTAATGAATCGTTTATGAGCAAAAATTTGTGGCATTAAATTTTGTGTTTTTGAATATTATGTTTTTTCCAATCAACTGTCCAAACTTCAAACAAATGTTCAACTGGAAAGGCAATTTAATGACATAATAGAGAATAAATCAGCAGATTTTTACATTCAAGAATTCAAGATGCTGTAACCAGAGAATGGTGTCACTCTCTCCTTTGTAAATGACTCAGGGAATTATTTAATCAAATTTTTTTTTAATTTTCTGTCATTTGATGCATAAGTTAATCTTGAGGGAGTCGGATATTTAGCTGATGTTCTTCCGGTGAAGAGCAAAGTGATGCATTGTGGGAGAGGAGAGGGATCTATTCCTTAGTAAAGTTAATCAAAGCACCTCCTGCACCTCCCAAATAGCAGCACGTTTCACATAATGTACTATTTTAACTCTCTACGCAACTCTGTGTGTGTGTGTGTGTGTGTGTGTGTGTGTGTGCGTGTGTGTGTGTGTGCGTGTGTGCGTGCGTGCGTGCGTGCGTGCGTGCGTGCGCGTGTGTGTGTGCGTGCGTGTGCGTGATCAGCTTCTGCACCTGATCCCGAGGCTGCTGCCTGAAGCCAGAAGAGCCTCCATCAGTGCAGGTGGTCCAGTCTGTGAATACCAGGAGGAGAACCTACCAGACCTGTGGAGCAGCGCCACAGACGCAAACAGCTCCTGGAGGAGGACTGCTTGGCATCTGTGGAGGCACCCTGATTTCCGTCAGCTCGGACACAAACCACAGTATCAGGTACAGAATGAAACTTTGGCTTAGTAAGTGCTGAAAGGTTTGTCATGTGAGCATTAGAGGGAAATCAGCTTTCTTTTTTTGTTTGTCTTTGTGCTAAATGAAATCAAATGATATAAAAAAAAAACTCCCAACATTTGTTTTGTTTGCAAGTTGTTGTTCCCAGAATGGCTGACGTATGAGCTCAGAATACAGAGAAGTGAAGATGCCCTGTCAGACCCAGAACGGTAACACAGGAAACACACACACACAAATGTCATTAGACATAGATTATGAATAAGATCGGTACACCTTTATACAATGGGCCTGCATGGAGTTCTACCTACCTCGTTCGGAGGAGCAGGGAGGCTGTGGAGGAGATTTGAAGAAGCTCTGCGCTCATCTGCTAAATGTCATCATGGACCAGCACCTAAGGTGAGTGGGCAAAACATTTATTGCATGTTAATTCAAACATACAAAAGCTGTCAATTTGTCATGAATTTATTTCTTTTGTGAACATTTCCTGATGTTCTAATGTTGAAGCCTGGTGTCATTTGTCATCAACTTTCTTTGATAAGGGGTATGGAGGTCATAACTTATCTTCTCACATATGTATATGAGTGCAGTGCTTCGGATCAGTGTGTGAAAATCTGGCGAGTTTGTTACAGCCGTCAGTGGTAGCAGCTGCTGAATATTTTTGAATATTAAATGATTTTGCGTATGCTGTAGGTTCCAGTAGATGTTTGTGGTTAAAGTGTACCGAAATCCAAGATCAAGATACGGTTAATCTTGAACCTTCAACTTTTATATCTTCAGATGTTAAATTTGAAAGAAGTTTTTTTCTTATTTTTTTTTAATACATTTAGTGCTCTGTCTTGTTGTGAGTGATTACTTGGGGTGCTTTAACTGTGTCCTCTCTATCATGTTTTCTCTCTTGCTTTGCTCTATTTTTCACTGATACAGTGTATAACTAGGTAGATACCTCTTCGTAAGAGAAAGCAGTAACCTGATGCCCTCTGATGACGTAGCAACTGTTTGTAGCGATAAGTCAATGAGGGAACGCCGACAGTTGGTCCGACCAGTCCTGTAACTTATTAATCAGCTCGTCAGTAACAGAAATTTACTTCTTACAGGTTGGCCCTGCAGCCCAGCCAAAACCCTTCTTATGTCTGAGAGTTGTTACTTTCTAGAGGCTGTGTTTATGTAAGGCTGTGTTTATGTATGCTGTCGCAGTCTCAGCACTAAAACTGTATAGCTGATTGTTCACTGATTATGGGGTTTGTGTTCGATCTCTTTCTGCATTTTAGTAAAAGCAGCATATTTACAACACACATGCTGAGGAAAACAAGGCCCAATCTATCCTGATTAATAACAATAAAAAGATGCAAAAGGACATGTGAACACTCTATATAAGATAAAGTAGTCCTTTGTTGAGTGCAAATGCAGGTATTAATAGCACTTAAAGTACAAAATAGATAAATGAATAGAGATAAATAGAGAAACCAAAGTAAAGAACTTAAAAAAAAAAATTAAATGTGTATAATATAAATGTAATAACAGAGAATCTCTAAAAGAGGAGTTAGACACATTACACAAAAGTGCCCAAAATTGGGTGGTTACTAGCTAAAATGTTGTAATATAATAGTATATATTGTATAGTACAGTACAATGCAGTATCACATTGTATGTGACCTGTAGGGACTACAATTTTAGTTGTATTAATCTAAAGGTAAAATGATTTAAGCAAGTAGAGTGTGTTCCTTTCTTCATTAAACCTAATAATAAAGCCAAATAGCGGTAAATGTACATTATTCACTATGTACTTAAGGTTTCCCTATACTGTGTGCTTTCTGTCAGCAGTCACAGCCTGGAAAACTCAGATCACAGTGTGTCACGAACAGGGAGCTGTCTGCCAGACATTCTGTCTAGAGCACAGGTGTGTACACTATGTTTGTGCGACATGAGTTCAGCCAGCACAGGTAAAAACATGTACTACATGAAGTTGTGTGTGTGTGTGTGTAGGAGCTTGTCTATGAGATGGAAGTGAACAACCTCTATGCCAACCGGAGAGACAAAGCTGATGTGCATGACTTCTTGTTTGACTTGGCGTCTGAGAGATGCTCCTCCTCCACAGTTTTACACAGCACCAGTGTCAAGCTCAACTTGCAGCTCATTCTGAACACATGGAACAGGTACAAACACAAATATGTGATGTAGATCATTTGTCTTTTCATGTACATCCAGTAAAAACTGTGCCTGTGTGCATCAGAGTGCTGCTGGCTCTACCTGCAGTGTTATGCATTAAAGTAAAGGATGGGGAAGGGAGGACGACTCTGGAGTGTAACAAGCTGATAGAACATGTCAACCAGCATCAGGTGATTTGCTGAATTCTTTCTCTCGTCAGATTTTAATACATTTCTCTTCCCCATCTGATCCGTTTTTTGGACGAATGCAGTGCTTGTGTGTGAGAAGTACATTTTGTCAAGTCGATGTGTTCGTGCTCACTTCCCTGATTCTTTCCTTTTGCATATGTACCAGAGGAATGTATGCTCTCCAGCTGGCTTGCTGTCCCACCATCTAACATCGCACTTCCTAAAGGTGAGAATCACTTTACTAAAATCTGAGGAGCAAAAATGAGATACATTACTTGTTGTATGTCTACTAGCTCCTGGGAGAAAGTCAAGTGTAACTCTGTTTCTTATGTTCCCTCTTCAGGGTTTAGTATGTGCCAGTATGCGTTGTGCACATCCAGCAGCAGAAGTAAACAAAGCCTTGTCTCAGATCAGCCGACAGTGTCCTCTGCTCCTGGTCTCCACAATGGTAATGGTGGTTCTCCAGTCAGCTAAAATCTCATGTAGCATTCAATTATTTACAAACAGCACATCCTTGCAACTGATGCAAGGGTGGTCTGCATTATTTTAACTATCACGTCATCAGGATAATATTAGTATGAAGGGTGAACAATGTACACAACTCCATTAATTTAGTCAAGACATAAATACTACAAGTGAACTCGCCAGTGAATAAATATTTATACCTGAATTAAAATACTTCAGAATATGCTTTTAAAAATAATGATAAAAGTGTGTGAAAGTATATTTTGTATGTATGTATTGATGTGACACTACCTTAGCATGACACTTCTGCTGTCTTTATTTGAAAAGATAAACACTTGCATAAACACATCCAACACCAACATTTTTTTAAAAAAACCTTTATTTAAAATTAAACACGTTTCCATACATCAACATGCCTCCGCACTTTGAGGTGTTGCCCTATTAGTCGGTTATAGCCATCATTAGCATAGACAAGTTCAGACTGTTCTCAGCCAAACAATAAGCATTCAGAATTTGAACGCTGGGCACTGGTATGTAGTAGTAGTAGTGGTAGAGAGTAGTTTACTCTTATTTTTTCCTAAGAAAAAAACAACCCTCATGGAGTCCCATGTTGCCAAAGAAATTTTGCTCAAGAACAGATACTCATAAATGTACTTAGGTATAATATTCAAGTAAATGTAGTTTGTTACTATCCCTTTACTAGGGTATATTTATCATTTCTGAGTAGGCAATTCATTAAATCAGTGTTAATGATCAGAAATGTTTTTGGTCTTTGAGCCTGAGCATGATTCGCCTGATGATTGTATGTATGTGTGTAGTACTGGTGGGAACGTCTGTCTCCAGTGTTGTCGTCACTGTGGCAACGTCTGTGTGATGGAGAGCCTCTACCAGAACAGCTGCAGCTCTTCTCTGATTGTCAGAACTGGGCCTGCAGGTGAAACCTGATTCTCCACCATTGTCCTCCTGGTGAATTATGTATTGTTGGCACATATTAAAGTCATTTTTAACGCTGTCCTGTGTTTAGTTTTGAGAAAGGCCCATCAACTGTACCTGTAGCTTCAGCTTTGCTGCTGGCTGTGAGTTTGCACCGTGCCTGGCAAGGCCTTTGGTACATCAACCAGAGCTTCAGTGCTGCCCTCACTAAGCTGCAACAAGAGACAGTCATACATCGCAGACAGGTGGGAGCAAAAAAATTTCCATTATTCATACGATTACAGTCATACAATTTAGACGGATGTTTTGTAACTTTCATCTTCTGTTTCCTCATTATTTCTTCTTCCAGTTGCTAGTTTTTCTGTTTTTCTTGTGTGTCAACGAATTTCTGTCATCCCTTCTATATCCTCAGGTAAGTAAACACACACTGTCCCACACAAGTGCTGCCATTATGCACTGATGTTGTTTAGTCCCACCCATCCCACTGACTAACTCAAGATAACAGAGATTACTTGTAAATGATGATGTTAGATTTGCTTTAATAGCATCAAATTACTTTGATACAAATACAGAAATTGAGAAAAAAATGACATTGCATGATAAGACTAATTAAAATGACAGAAACTGTGCTTGGGAGAAATGTATTTGATGTGTACTTTGAGTTTTTAATCTAAAGGTTAAAATATTCATTTAAGATGATGCAAAGGTGAACAGCACATGTTTATTTAAGTCTAACCACATTTTCCCAAGTTAAAAGCTTTGAACAAAGCAAAGAAAAAATGTACAAACAAGTAACTGTACATTATCTTGTTGTTGAAAATAATGAGAAGTAGTTCATAGCTGGGATAAGATTGAAAGCAAGAGTAATGACGAAAATAAAACACGTCAATAAATGATTAAACTGTGATCTTAATTTCGCAGGAGAAGTGCCAACGCAAAGTCAGGACTTTATGCTCTGACCTCCTGTCTGTGTTGGTGGATTCTGCCGACTGGCTGCTCATCTTTAAATCGAATGGTACTACACATATCTTTAAAATCCCATCTCAGATACTGGTAGTGTATGACAGTTCTGTTGCCATTTTTCGCCAGCACTGACATTAATGTTACTAAGACAAAATGATTTAATTAATGCATAGTTAATGATAGTGCCGTACCTTTTATCCCTCAAATCTAGAACAAGGCGTTTACCAATTGATTACCCTGGTGACAACAGATGACTTTATTCGACTGATGCCTTGGGCCTTTTACAGGTTCGTTCTTAGAATTATATCTCCACCTTTAGTCACTGTACTTAGATGCCCCCCTCTAGCTATGCTTTTAATCTAGTCAGATGTTTTTATAAAAAGTAACTTAAAGCTGCTTCCTATATACTAAAATTACTGTCTTGAGGTTGTGTGCCTTGAGCACCAGCAAAGTTGCAGTCATAACAAACAGTATGTGAGAAGTTAGTCACATGATTCAACAACAATCACCTGCTTAATATTAGCTAAATCAAAAGAGGTTGTGGTGGACTACAGTGCTTTGAATATGGATGTTGCTGCTAATAAGCTGCAAACTCTAAAACATGAATTGTTCACATTTATTCATCAGCAGTACAGATTAATAATCTAAAAAAACCCTGAAAACTTAACGCCTCCAGCCATAGCTGCCACCGCTGTGGAGATATTAAAATTCAAAACCAATGATTGAAAGTGCATTAAAGAATTTATCTAAAATGTACAAAATAGAGCTGATGTTAGTACAGAAAATAAACTCAACCAATGCATGAATTATAATCCTAAAAATAAATTTATATTGCATTTAAAACTTTGTTTAGTTTGCTGCTCCAGCAGAGCTCTGACCTTCAACAGAGAGCGGTGTGCTGTCCAGGTTTCCTCCACACTGCTGTTCTCTGTTACATCAGCATACTGCAGCACTACCTGGAGGGGGAGACACTAAAAGCAACTAGGGAACTCTATGACAATCAGGTGAGTGAGCCCTGTATGATGGCACACATTAAAACTACAACAGTGTTCTGACGCCACATCTGTAAATGGTACCGTCAGTTGGAGCCTTCCCAGATTCTGAGTCACGCCCAGCAGTTTCTTCTGAGAGCAATCTCACACTCGTCTCCAAATGCTTTGTCCTCCAGCCAAATCAGACAGGTAACCAACAAACACATTCTGAACAGCACAGATCTATACTGTGTGTAAGGATTCTAAAGTTGAAAACTCTCTCTCATCTTCATCCGTCTCTGCTGGTCGGTTTGCTCGTCCAGCTCGAGTCCCAGTGTGCTGATCTTGACCCAGAGGTGGCTGCAGCTCTCTCTGTTCACCTCAACCGAAGCAGCCTCAGCCCCGAGATGGACTTCCTCTTGAATAGCTGAAGACTGATGTTAAGACAGAGCATCTCTCCCAAGTGGACTGACATCCACGTCACTGGAAAATGTTTCACAGTAATGTTACCTTGGCATGTAGCCACTGTTAAAAAAAAAAAAAAACACGTTCCTGTTGTAATTTGTTAGCTTTATTAATAGTTTTCCCCAGGAAAGTTAAAAAACAAACAAACTTGACACTCTTTGGGAAAAAAAATTCTACATTTTATTTACAAGTCTTTTTGTACATAATGCACAGATTATACACATTTACATTTGAAGCCCTTTTCACTGTTTACAATACAGAGATAACCTGTAAATACTGTAATCCTGATTAAAAACAGTGACCTCTTCATGTCGGTCTCTCTCCCTTCTTACACGTTACTCTGTGTCTTTCTCTCAATCCAGCCTGTCAAGGCAGATGGCCATCAGTCTTTTTTCATATATCACTGTCAAAAAGTGCTCACTCAAGGGGGAATGTTGAGTCCCTGTCAATTAATAGCTACAATAAGTGACAATAAAGGTTTGGTCTAGACCTGCTCTACATGGTGAATTAATGAGATGTTGTGAATTGGTGTAATAAATTAGACATTATTAACCTGAAATCGTTCTTTATAAGTATTTTTCAGCATATTACACAGAACATACAAGTGCTTTAGATATTTGTGGAAGAATATTGCATTATGCATTTTAGGTGGGTATTTAAATGTACCTGCTGCAGCTATGTACTTAACCTGTAATTAAAATGTCCATACTGTAGATCCATACTGCTTTGGCAGTGTAAGAATAATCTTCAGGTTTGAAACAGAGACAGTGTAGGTTGTTGTCCTTTCAAGATGTAATTCTGAGGATTTTAAAGTTTTTAAGTTAAATCAGTTTTTGATACTATTTATGGTGGCAAATTTTTTTTCCGATTAATCTCTTCATGTATCATTCAGGGCTGAGTACTGAGATTGACAGGAAAAAATGTTACTGGTTAATCTGTAAATAATTGATCAAACATAAAAACAAAAAAAACAAACAAAAAAAATAAATAGAATGGTTATGAGCAGCTGCAGTAAAACTTAAAATTGATAACCTCTAGTTACACCAGAAGCTCTAAGTAGCTGCTTGATGGGTGTAGGAATATTCAGTGGCCATAGTATTTTTAGTGCAGTCAGAGTGGGCAGAATTGAAACCTCGGATAACATTTTTAAAATCGATTTTCTTTTAAGATGAAAGAAAGTATTTTACTATTATATGTGAGGGTTGTAGTACTACACAAGAGACAGTCTCTTTGGGGGAGCTGCTTTGAAAAACTTTAAAACACCAGTCAAAAATGCTAATTTAATGAATGATATTAGGTTTCGTTTGGATCTGGTCAATGTATACGATAAATATGGTCTATCTTCTGAACTTAACTATGTTCTACATGCTTTATTATTTGCCTTCATCCACATTGCTGATTTATCAGAAATCTAATTTTGTTATCAGAGTACCAAAAGTCATGTCTTGTCATGCTATGGTTAACATAAATACTGTGATATTTAATTATTTTTTGCCCAGTCCTAGCATTCATTCAGAGCTTTTGGAGGGAAACATTGTGATACTTTGTTGTGTGATTTGTGGTTCAATTTACATTTGAATTTGTAATGTGAGTGTTTTACCAAATGCACTCTTATGCCTCCAGTTTCATTTATAATTTGACAACTGCAGGTTAATGCTAAAGCAGATGTAAACATCCTGCATGTATGTCTCACTGTCAGTAATATGGAGAAATTATTTTAGTTTTTTGCAAAATCAAACTGAAAGTGATTTTTATTGATTGAGCATTACCTGTAATAAACAACCATTGGTGTATTATGCTGTTGCAGCGTAAAACATGCAGTACATGGAAGCAAAAAGAACCAATTTAATATTATGTAAAATGCATCTTATATAATGTAAATATTACTGCAACCAAAAGATATATATAACAATATAATGCCTAAAATTTATACTGCTGTAGTAACACTCCTTTCCTCAGCAGCATTACTGTACTGTACATACTGAGTATTTAGTCATTAGATTCTATTTATCTTAAGAAAAAACACAAGCAAAGGGAATTGGTAAAAGAGCAGGTCTTTTTTATATCTGAATTTAATCTGAAACTCTGAGCATAACCTCTGAAATCCTGATTTCAGGTTCAACACACAGAGCTTACCCAGTTATCTCCCTTTGTAGTACACCTCTCTACGGTGAGTCAATAAAACAGTAGTTTGTGAACATCTACTAAAATGGTAATTTCCTGCATTTCCAAGGCTAAAGCTCATATATATATATAAAAAAACATAAAATCTCAGCTGAAATGTGTTTGTGTGATAAACATATGTTTTGGGCTGGCAGGTCCCAACCCATGTGTACAACCTGAATTGGAATAAATATGGAGGATACCGTACAACTGCTTAGAACTGGTCACTGTCCCACAGTTCAAGTCCCTGCTCAGCTGACTTGAATGGCCTGCTGTCACCTGTCCTGGTCTTGCTGGACCACTTCCCCAGTCAGAGCGATCGTGTGCAGGTTGTAGAGTGGCGGCTGCTGCTGCTGGCTGCTGTCTTTCTGAGCCTCGACCTGAGTCAGCGGGTGGACCATAGACATGTGGACATTCAAGTTGTGGGCCTTCTCGAAACGTTTCCCACAAATGAGGCACGCGAACTCCAAGTCAGCCTCTGCCTTGTGCTTGGTCATGTGGTATTTAAGAGATGCCCGCTGGCGACACTGGAAGCCACACACCTCACATCTAATGGGAAGAGAAACCAAGAGCATTTATAGCGTGTTTACTGTCATCGCTTCCGATTTTCATACTAAACAAATATAACACACAAATGTGTCAGTTGAGGTAGTAGTTACATTGCATCCTCAAAATACAACTGCTTATGGATAATTGTTTTTAATTTCCCTGTTTTCATTAGCAATCAGAAGAACAAAATAATGAAACATGTACTCTAAAAATGCTTATTATGTGACCTGTCAATCAGCCAGGTTGATAATCTATCTCTGCCTTGTGAGTACTTACTGTAGTGGCTTGGCCCCTGAATGTCTCATCTGGTGAACTGAAAGGTGTTTTCTCTGTTTGAAGGTTTGGCCACACTGGTCACAGATGTAGTTCCTCTCCTCTGGAAACACAAAGATGACAAGATGTTGTGATGTGATATCAGAACTCAAGAGGTACAAAATAAACGTGTAAGACAGCCCAGAAACGACCAAAAAGTGTTGAGCTCACCTGTGTGGATGAGCTTGACATGTCGCTGCAGGTAGCGGTCGATCATGAAGACCTTGTTGCAACCTGGATGTGGGCAGGGTCGCTCTTTCACTTCCTCATGATGCTCCTTGATGTGCTTCTTAAAAATAAGACAAGAAAAAAGTGACATGAAAACAAAAAATGGCACTGTTAGATGCTGTCAAATGTATGCCAAGTCACCAGGTGGCGATACGAATGTAACTGCCACACCATGTTGGCCAATCAGAGGTATAGACAAAATATCATTACCTGTTAATGTACGCTAAACAACAATGGTGTTTATGTATGTAAAGGTATGCAAAATATCCAGTTAGGAACGTAAACACCAGCACAGGTTTGGCTACAGCTGCTGCTGCACAAATTGCTCTGTAAACAAAAGTGACAGTGCCACAGACTGCTGTCAAAGAGAGGAGAAACTGGCACATAACGTGCCATAACAAGCCAAAAACTAATTTCCCTGTCTACACGTAAACATTGTCAAAAAAATAAAATAAGTAAATAAAAAAAAAAAAAACCCACAATGGAAGGAGTCTACCAAAATGTGTGCGTTTGTGTGAGAACAAAAATACCTACCACATGTAGACTAGGCCTGAGACTAAGTCTGAGAACCATCGCTGAATCAATTACTGCTCATTTATCACTACAAAAACGGTGATGTTGTCCAAGTCTGTGAATTCTGACCTTTAAACCATCAGGAGCTCTATAGACAGCAGTACAGCCCTGATATGGACACTTGTAGATGTTGGGCAGCTCCTCTCTGAAAAAGATTGCAGAACATTTAAATATTACATTTAACTTTAGCTGAGTGTAAGTTTTATGTTAAAGGAACAAAGGTTGTAAATTGTTTTAAATATGTATGTACCCTTTAGGTTTGAACTTGTTTTTCCAGCCAGGTTTGGGTCCAGGTTTCTTTTTGATTTTCGGCTCCTCCAGCGCTTTTGGGGTTTGTCTTCTCTTGCGAGAACTGTGAGGGGGAAAGGAAACATTATCTGGCTTCCTGGCAGCTGACATTTATTTTCCAATTAGAATGCTCAACCACCATTGCTGAAGAAAATGTGTCATCACCTCTTGTCTGAGTTCGGCTCAAACAACTCGTCATCTGACACCCCTTCTTTTTTACTCTCCTCAAAATCACCATCAGAATTGACCCTGTGTGCACACAGAGAGTTACAGATCTTGAAAATAACCTTTGATGAAACTCAATCTAATAACTGGAAAATACAAGCTGGAGGCTATAAGTGAAAGGACAAACAGAAACCGCAGAGAAAGACAATGGGGGTTACCAACCTGTCAGACAGATCGCTATCAGCAGCTCTATCATCTAGCTGAGCGTGGGCAGGAGACAGCGCATCTTCATGACCTGTAAAATCTAGTAAAGGAGAAAAGCAGAACTGTCTTGAGTCAGAGATTCATACAAAACAACACAAGCCAGGCACACGGTAACAAGGATGCATAGTGATGGGCTCCTAACATCTACATCTGCAGTAGAAGAACAGGTCTACTTCACTACTTGTGTTCACACAGAGGGAGTAACCAAGGTATTGTTTCAGTTGACTGCTTCATTTGTCAACTTCAATCCATGCATAGCTGGCACACATAAAATGCTTGAGAATTTTGTCATATACTCAACTTCATTTATATCAGGTAGGGTAGACATGAGATATCCCACACAGTTCATCACAAACTGCATCCTCTAAAATGAAGCTTTTCATCCCAGAAGCCACACTGTTAGCAAGCCTAAAAATGACTAACAGGAATTTGGTTTTGTGTACAGCTACACTACCATCTTTCCCATGCTATTCAAACATTTTATGTGCCCTGGGGAGTTCTCTAATAACTAAACAAAAAAGTTCCCTTTCATTGCAGTGTTGCTTAGTAAAACACACTGGGTGCGTCCTTGAGGATAATTCTGTCCAATTCTTTTTTTTTTTTTCCTCAAAACATTTGAACAGAAGATTTTTCTTGTTTATGTCCATGTTGGCTTGCATGTAGTTTTCTTCTTTGGTGCTTTTGAGGGCACTGATCAGGGGCATAGAGTAGAGTATATTCTCCAATGATAGTAGGACTTAAATATCCTCCCACTGCTAAGTCTTGCACAATTTTTTTTTGTCAATTCCGTTACTGTGGCAAAAAAGAATTCTGCTGTGGCCCACAGGGGAAATCTAGAAAAGTGTTGACAGGAAACCATCAAACTGCTGCTTCTCTTTTTGTTAACCAATGGCAACTATACTTTTTCCTGAGCTGAGATGAGCTCTATGGGACAAATTGCAAACCCCTAAATATTCAATGGTCCACATATCTGAGAGGAAAAACCTGAAGTCGGAAATGTTTGGGTCATGCACCAGGCAAGCAAGGCCTACTTGACTAGATTGGAGGCATCTCTAGTTACAACATCTACAGTTGACTATATAATATATTAGTGGCACTCACATGTGTATGCACACACAACACAAAACCTGTTTATGAAAGCCAGAAGTAAGAAATCTGCACAAATAACTAGAGAATGTTGTTAGCAGAATTTGGTGAATCATACATTTCGTATTCCTAAAATGTTCAATGTCTACTAATGGCTTTCAAATGAGAAGGTCTCCATCTATGTAACCTCAGATTTCAGTGCCAACACAAAGGTCAGACTGTCATTCCTAAAGGGAGTCAGTTTATCAACTACAATGGGGTAAGAACCAACATTTAGAACAAACACAACACTTTAAAAGAATTGGTTGTGTTCCATTTAAACCCTATTCTATCTGATGATCTCGGTCTCACCTTCAATATTACTGGTCCAGTGAGCCAGCTCTGAACTCTGAGTCTGTGCAGATACTGAAAGTGGACTGTTTGGAGCCAGAGTACTGATGCTTCCCACTGGAGTTCTTCCATTCCTGTTGGGTTGCTCCCCATTGTCTTCCTCCACTTCTTGCTCCTCCGCCTCTGACATCACTCCATCGCCTCTACCACCCCCTAATGTGCCACTGCTTAAGCTCATTGCGTGTGTTGGATTGGTGACTGTTGTGCACCGATTATCCATGATGTAACTATGACCATCAACGCAACCCCAAACGACCTTGACGGAACCCCAGCACTGGCCCTCCAGCACCTCCTTCAGGTCGGGGCAGGAGCGGCAGCCCTCTCCGTGGTGGTGAGCCCAAGACACCAGGCTGTGGAGGCACTTAGGGTCTGAGGTAAAGGATGGTGATGCTGAAAAAAGAAATCGGCAGAGTGTCTCAACAGAGTAAAATGTTGACATCATTTATGTAATTTGTGTAAACAGAAACAGAAAAAGAACATGTCTTTACTTGCTGAGCCATGGTTTACTGAGGGTTCTGGACAATTTGAATTCTTCCTGAAAAAGAGGAAAAAACAGCTGCTTATGACTGAAGATTGTCCGTCTGAACATCTTAAAACTGCAATATATACTTGGGATGTAATGATGCACTGCGAGACAGTTAATCAGTGATACTAATATGAGATGTACAGAGATCTTAATTTTCTTCTTTTATTAAACACATTTTTTTCAGGTTCA
>KV751413.1:518523-531401 GCA_001698575.1 Mola mola
ACTCAAAAATAACATTGATGCTTTAATTGGATAATTATGACTTTTTCCAAACATAATTTATCTCCAGTCTAATTCTTGTTTAAAAATTGTGCCAAAATGATACCATGCTCCCAAAATAATGAATCTTCTTGCATCGTGAGTTGAGTGTATTGTTACATCCCCAATATATACACTTTTAAATTCGCCCTTTGACTCACTGGCTTTTCAGGCTCTCTTTCCCAACTGGTGGGAGGTTGACTCTCTGCAGAAATCTGATCAGGATGCTGTGGCACTTGTAGAACTTGGCGTGGCATTTCTTGCAGATAAACTCTGATAACCTGGGGTCGCGGTCCAACTGGACCCCAACCAGTCGCTGAAAGTCTGTGTGGAATAAGAGGGG
Source organism: Mola mola (assembly GCA_001698575.1). NCBI lineage: Eukaryota > Metazoa > Chordata > Actinopteri > Tetraodontiformes > Molidae > Mola > Mola mola. The sequence continues at coordinate 518,903 of KV751413.1, forward strand.
TGACTGGCCTGTGGTTTCTGACTCCTCATCAACAATGCCAATGGAATCGTGAGGCCAGTTGAAGGCGTGCCGTAGGCTACGTGGAGAGAACTTTCCATGGCAGAGCCGGCAAATAGCAGCTGAGAGCCTACCTGCTGGGAGAAAAACCACATCAGTGTTTTTAAAAACTGTCTGCGTGGACATAAAGTTGGCGAATGGATGCTATTTAAGATAGGTGATGAGGTAGCGGATCTTTACTACAAATGTGTTTACATAATCATAAGATACTTCCTTTAAGGCACTACAAATGTATCTTTATATAACTTAAATAATTTAAATGTCACAATTTTGCTGACATTACAAAGGAACGATGTTGTTTTAAATGGTGTTTACTTTGGTTGGCAATGGCAAGGAAGAGGACAAGTTTTCAAATAAAGTGTGGTGTAACTTTATATGTCCATGAGAAGAGACAACACACTCACCTGAAGATTTGGACTTGCTGTCTGGATATGTGTGTGTGTCGCTGGCTGCTGTAACACTGAAGATGACAGATTTGTCTTTCGATGTATCATCATGGTAGAAACTGGCTGCGGTTGCAGCACCAGTCCTACGAGTTTTCCCTCTGTTTCCAGGCGGTCCTCTCTCCTCACTGATGCTTACTGTTGTCCGTGTCCTGCTGGACCTCGGAAGTCTGCTTTTCCTCTTCATAGTTTACCCTATACTTGGATGTTTGGCATCTGATGCAAACGATGGAGTCGTGCCACTTGTTCCACTGTAAAGATTTTGCAAAGCAAGCAAAGTTTCAATATGTTCTTTGAATATTAATTTTCACATTCAAAAGATTAAACTTTCATAAATGCTATATTAATGACAGAGAAACATTCCAAGTCTTTGTATGTTTTAATTTTTGAAAAAATTAAAGATTAAAAGATTGTGGCTTGAACAGACACAGTAAAATATTTTGATGATTTGAGATGAGTTTGATTCCTTTTGACTTTTGGCCATAATCATCACAATTAATATAATATTTGTAATAAAATGCTTTAAAATGTTTCAAGTCTTCAATGATTCTAAAATATATTAAATGTTCATTTTCTTAACACTGAATTAGATTTTTTTGACAGACACTAGTATATTCTCCCAAAAATATTTTCTTTATTGCTCCTCAAGTCATTTAACTAATAGACCGTCACTGTTTTTTTGTTTATTTTTAACCACAATAAACAATTAAGCTGACACTTTTCATCGATGAAAAACACAGTTTGCTCCAACTTTATTCCCTTATCTTTGCTGAGGAGGAATTAGCTGCCGATCATAATTTCTCCGTGATAAAACCATGATGTCTAAAGGAAAACAATAGGTAGTAACGTTAAAAAAAAAAAAACCGTACAGGTTAAATGGTTAAAGTTAGATGTAACCCGTTACCCGTGTTTACAAGCAACCCTAATTTCCTTTATTATGCCTTTGCGGTCATAAAAAAAGACGGATACGTCTGACATGGTGTAAGTTTTACATTAAGCTCGGACATATTGACGTTCACTCCCTGTGTTAGCTAACGTTGGGGGGTTAGCCTGCGTGGACAGCTACGTTTCGCCGCAAAACGTTTGCAAGAACGCGTCCTGTGGTGAACCTACCGTCGCTGTATTTCAGTCCTAATATACGAAGTACATGTCGGTTTCGACAAAATGACACAGCCCCGTAACGGCAACGATGCTGCCAGTTGTAAACATTAGAACCCGGAAGTGCTACTGGAACAAGATGCAGGGGAAAATATAAAGTAGCGCCACGCGGAGGTCAAGTAAAAGTACTGTCATTTCAATGGCGAATATTTTTTTTTTTATTGCAGTACGACGCAAATGTGTGAATTAATGTAAGCCTGAATTAATACATGGATACAGTTTATAATCTTCGGAACAATATCAGCTACACTTAAAGTTAGCGCTGACTTATAATTGAAACTATACATAAGTCTACGTAGACATAGGAAAACTCTGTTGAGTGGAGAACAGTGGGTCTATGTCATGCAAATACTAGTGTATCTCAACAAATCATAATATCTTGATTTTTAGATTTTATTTAAGAAAGCGAAAATTTATTGTACGTATTTCACATAAATGTTACATACTATAAACAAACATAACATAACAACAAAAAATGTTATACCTGCAAACAAAACACAAACACATATCTCAAAACATTCAAATATTTGAATATACTTAGCAAAATTTAACCAAAGCTTGAAATATTACAATTAACGTGTAGTGAATTAAATTAAAGGAAGAATGCTCACATGCTCACATCATTTAACTATAGCAGCAGACAATATACACAAATAGGATTTTGAATAAATAAGAACAAGTAAGATTTTGCCTGATATACTGTATCTGGCTTTTATATATCTTAGGATATGTCAGGGTCTGTTAGGGTCATTCGGTGTTTCCTGTTTTACTTTGAAGTTCTGTTTGTGTCTTATTCCCCATGCCCTGTCAAGTCTTGTCCCTCAGGCGTGTTTGATTACTCCCTCGTGTATTTAACCCCCGTGTTCCCTTCCTCCTGTGCCACATTGTCTTGTCTTTCTAGCAGTCCAGCGTATATTCCTTGTAAGTCTCCTTGTGTCTGATCTGTATTCTGTGTTCCGCTGACCGAGTTCACCTTATCCTTATCTGTACCTTCGCATAATTTGAATTCCTGGTTTGACCTTTATTATTAAAACAACTACCGATTCTGAAAGCTCCCTGTGTGTCTCTGCATTATTGGATCCCCCAGACCTGGTACCTGATAGGATATCTTATTTTTCCTAGTCTAACTATATATACAACAAACAAAATTTACAGTGGAAAATGCTGAATAATTTTTTAAATTTCAATTAGAAACTGCATTTACTTTTTTGTGAATCCAAAAACCACCATTTCAAGTACTCTTCAAGCAACTGAAATTATAAAAAGGCTATATAAACTGAAATCTTTTTAGGCATTTTGTGGTCAGACAAAAACAACCATATTACTGTCCAAGTAATTTGTCATCTACCAGATAGTCACACAGATACAGACCAAAATCTCGGAGTGTTTAGTAGGAAGCAACTGGACTTCTTATCTTGTTTGAAGACATTTCGCCTCTCATCCGAAAGGCTTCTACAACCTCAGAACTGAAGAAGCCTTTCGGATGAGAGTTCTGAGGTTCCTCAGAACTGAAGAAGCCTTTCGGATGAGAGGCGAAACGTCTTCAAACAAGATAAGAAGTCCAGTTGCTTCCTACTAAAAACTCCGAGATCAAGATGACCTGGATGACTGAAAACCTTCACGGACATACAGACCAAAACAAACAAAGTCACTGGTATGACTTTAATAGCCTGTATGTTCACTTTATTTTAACTGTAAAGACTTTTTTTTTCCCGTACCAAACGGCAACAATGCAGCACTTCTAGTATGTTAATTCTAATGCACCCTTTTCAGATTGGGTTTTGTTTTTCTTGACACATTTTCCTTTGATGGCAAATTTAAAATCATTGTTGTGACGACGTTATCTTCTGTGATCAATCACTGACCTTAAAACCTAAGGTTTTGAGATTTCAAAAGCGATTCATCTTATTAAAACATAAATGTGTTAAATAAAGACAACTGCATAAAGTGGAAGATTCTGTTAGTCTATGCACAACTGTGTAACGCTGACTTGAGATACTGTTCTGACATATAAAAACATGCTGGATGTTGCCTCTTAAATGCTTCTTTAATGAAGAAGAGGTCTGTACGTGCTCTATTTCACATTGCCATGTGACATTTGCAATGCAATTGCAAACTCATGCACAGGGTTTATCGAAGTAGCAGATGTTGAAAGTGCATTGCTGAATTGTTATGGCTGTGACCACATCTCCAACCAGCTGAGATAATATCTTATGTATATACAAGAATGGTTGTTATCTTCAAACATGTTGATTTCATCATTTCTGCACCACAACATTTTTTTACAAAGGTTGACAGTAATTCAGGAAGACTCTCTGCACGTAAGTGTGGCGGACAGGTTTTTATTTTTCTTTGTTTTTTCATTTGTATTAATAATCCCTCAGCCCTATGATTAAGGATATCTTGCCAATGACCAAATATTTTAAAACTTTACAGTCAGTTAGCTGTCTATAGGTGTGTGTGTGAGTGTATAACCCTCATAGAGTGCTCACTGTCATAACATAAACGGGGAAAACCTTTACAAGTAAATAACCAAATGGATATATGTTTACTTAAAAGCGAGAAATGTTAGCTGGACATACACGTGGACCCCTTCATGCATTTTATGACTATGTTTTTGTCCTGACCTGTGGAAAGATCATTGCGTTTTGAATTACAACTATCCCTTCGAGGTTGACAAATTTAATTTCATTACATATTACACAAACATATCAATTTAGCTGTCTGAACAAAAGCAAACAACAACAATGTGATTTCTATAGATACTTCTAAGTTGGATGACAAATTGATCAATCGTTCAAAGATCAAAGGCAGCCTTGAACTTATCCAGTAAGAAAAGCAGGTGAGCTTAGCTTTGTATGGCATAAATTAGAAGCAGGGGGAGAGAGTTGCAGAACCTGAGCTGGCCTGAGAAGCCTGGGCTGTTGGGGGCAAGACTTCCTGCAGTCTCTCCTTGCTGCAAGAGCTTGGTGTAAAGATCACAATGACTTTCAGAAAGTCCATCAAAAATGTGCTCCAGCACAGAGCCTCTGCTTTAAAATGACAAATTGACAATTTTCTACATGGGCATTACAAGCTAAATAGTGATCTGATAGGCAGATTATGGACAGAGTAACACTCTCCACTGTTTAGTCAGACAAATACTGGACTGATAATAGGGGTATCAACCCTTCAGTCAAACTTGTGACCAGAAAATTGATACATTTTCCCAGTATTTTAAATCATTGCTGGCAAAAACACATGAATTGAGCAGTTTGGTTGCTTTGCGTCTATTTGGATCAGTGATTAAAGTAAAACTTGTTGAGTTGTCATTGATGATTTTTCTGAAAAGTAAAGGTGCTTTGGAAATGCAACTTGTAAAAATATATGCAAATGTCAAACAAGGATGACGAATTTTAGACCATTTCATGAGAACAAAATGTCCCTTGAGTACTGACAAAAACATTTTTTCTTTAATATATTAGCTTTTAAAAAACTGGTTCATGCAGTTTTTCATTATATTTTTAAATAAGTTTTATTGTCTATAAAATCAAATGAAGACCTTAAAGTTTTTGATGAATTTTATACAGACTCAGAATGGGTAGATGTAGATAAGAGGAATGCAAATTTTTTTCATGTCCTGTTCGTGGGGGTGAGCTGATTTTATCTTTACTGCTTTTCTCGAACTGTTTTACGATGGTGTGTCATTGCGGAAAAAAAAAATTGAGCAAAATTGAAAAATTGAGAAAGGATGATATCAACCACAAGTGTGTATCTACTGTATATATAGGAGAAGCTGAGAGAGCCGGAGCACCATCATCATTGTTTTAACAGACTGGCAGCATCATGAAGGCATTCTGCTTCACTGTGACCCTGCTGCTGCTTGCCACCTGCTGCTGCGATGCCACACGTGAGTAACCGCTGATTCTGCCTCACCTTTTCACAGTTTCTTGTCGCTGGACTCAAATCACCTGAAATGTCTGCCTTTCTCACAGCTAAAGCTCCGCATATCAGCACAGAACCAATAAAATGCTGCTTCAAATTTCGAACATACCCGTTGCAATCACACCTGGTGTCCGGCATCACCAAGATCGACGCCCCCTGTTCCATGGAGGCATTTATGTAAGTTTGTGCCTCATTTTTTAATATTCTGCATAATGAGCATATTTACACTTCCCTCAAAACAAGAGCAAAAGAACCAAAGACTCGAGTTCCACTGAGTCTTAGCGAACATCATCTCAGTATCACAGTATTAGTAGCATTTATATTTTGCTATTCATTTATCTATTTTTTATATCAACATGTGCCACATGTTGATTTAATTGTCGATTGAATTTGTCTTTTCTGTATGTTTTTGCAGAGTCAAGACCATCAAAGGGAGACAGATCTGCTACAGGCAGACTTTTCCGTGGGCTTTGGATGTTTACAATCAGTACCACGGCATAGTGAGCAGCAGTTCAAAGCCCTGAATGTGTGTTATTGTTTAAAACACAGAGGTGTGAAGAAATGAATTTCAATAAAAAATGTAATTGATTGATGAACTATATTGCGGATCATGTGTGTTTGTCATGGTTATGGGCTTTTGTTATTGTTTTTGCATGATTTTGGGATTCTAAGGTTGTTCTCTGGTGGGCATTTATGTTGTTTCAGTGTATTATTTCTTGTATCAGGATTTTGAGTTTCTACTAATTCCTGTTCCTTTCTGAATGGCTTTAGCTATTGTGCTGATTTTGTAGTGTTTGTCTCCTGAAATTCATTGCTGTTAACTGCGCTCATTTCTAGTGTCTCTTGTTTTATCTGGAAGGTTCTGTTCGTCATTGTATCTTGCTATGATTTACTTCACCTTCCATTATTTCCCCTGCTGAAAAGCTGAAAACCAAAATCATAAAACCTGTAGGCCTTTAATTTAAGCACTATGTTCACCTTGTGAGGGTAAGTCAGTCAAATTTCTAGATGAACTTAAAACTAGTGGTTCCTGAGGGATGACAAATTAAACCACAACTGTGGCTATTTCCAACATTTTTTTTTACTGTTGTTATAAAATTCTACTAATGTGAACACTTGCTCTTTTTCAACAAATAACATTTTTATTTGTATTTAATGATTTAAATTTTAATTGTTCTTCATATTTATATTTAGAAAATGATATCAACGTTAACTTTGGAACTGGAAAAAATGAAACTAACCGTATTTTTTGTTTGTGTCAGATTATTTATTACAGAATAGCCATGAACACTGGATGGGGGAGGGGGAACAGGTTCTAGAATCGCCAGTGAATATTTCAATCGTGTGTTTTAGGTATGACAGAGCCTTTGAGCCGGTTCAGTAAAGGTTGCCTCAGCATCCGGATGAATTATTGCACTGAGTATACTGGCCGTGTACAGTAGGGGACAGTATAGCCCTTTAAATCTTTGTTTACCACATACTGTGACGATAACAAGGAAGAAAAAAAGGAAGCGGCTCTGGACTAACCATGGCAGCATCTGACAGTGGGGCGAAGTCCCTTCAAAATGCAATGCGAATGGCCAAAGTAGCCATTCAGCTGGACGGAGGAAACAAACATAAGGTAGTGAGCTACACAGCGTGGCTACACCGATAGCACAGATGTTAAACCCACAAGTAACAAGCGACCAGCGGTGTTAACCGACAGGGGGCTGGGAGCTGTTAGCTAGCTAACCTGTCACTGCAACATGTTTTTCTGTAAGCACGTCTGCAGGGGTTCCGCAGCAGTCCAGCAGCTCAATCAGTGCCCTTCATGTTTGTTCTATAGTGTTGTACTGTCCACCCACTGCCGTAATTATACAGCTTTTACACTATTACTTATAATGTCAGCACACCACTGAATTAGGAAATTCTTAAGTATGGAAAACAAAGTGACAAATAAATATTAACTTTCCTAGAAGGCAAAATTGTGACGAGTGAGCTCCAGCAATGCTTACATAACAGTGATGAAAGGTTAACATGTCACCATTACTCCACACAGAAGAATGTAAAGGATTTCTAATAGTGCAACCTCAGCTTATACCAATGTAATTATCAGGTTTGACACTAGATTCATATGTTTTTGCACCGTTAGTATGTTCTGACATACTTCCTACGGATTTTGAAAAATGGCTGGTTCGATTGCCTTTTCAGCTTGACTTGTTGCTTGTTGCAAGCTTGTTTGCAACGTATGAACAAACGTTTTAATTCAGTGTCGTTATGAACACATGCATCTACATATTAATACCATCTTTCCAAAAAAGTTGGGACACTGTGTAACTTTGAGACATTGAGACCCCATAATTGTGAATAGCACAAACACAACATATCAAAAGACACTGACACATTTGTTTTTGAAAATTACATCCTCATTTAGAATTTGATGCCAACAACACATTTCAAAAAAGTAGTGACAGCACCATGTTTACCACTGTAAATTTTAGGGAAGTGAGGAAGCTAATTGATACAATTTTGAAAGTGGAATGTTTCCCAGCACATGCTTGCTGCTCAGTTCGGGGTCCTCTTTTTTCATAATGTGGCACTGATTAACATGCCGTTGATGTGTAACGATTTATGCAGGTCTTGGAGTAACATATGCTGCTTGGTAGATGACTTATTTTTCAGGAAAGATGTTGCTTATTTCAGCAAGACAATGTCACACTACATTCTGCAGTATTACAAAGGTATTGCTCTGTAGTAAAAAGTCTGGGTGCTCAACTGGCGTGCCGCATTCCCGACTTGTCAGCAATTTAAAAATGCTTGTTGCATTATGAAAAATAAAGTATGACAAAGGAGACCCTGAACTGTAGAGCAGATGAAATCCTACATCAAGCAAGATTGGGAAAACATTCCACTTTCAAAATTACAGCTATTGGCCTCCTCATTTATCAAACACTTGCAGGGTTTTAAACCTGTCCCAGCGTTAATGACTTGTGTTGCTGATGATATAATAAATAATAAATGATATAAAAAATAAATGTCCAATTTCTGTTTCAGCAATTGATTTGTTGTGTATGTGATATTTTCAATTAAATATGGGGTTTCAATGTTTTGCAAATCATCACATTCTGTTTCTGTGTACATTTTACACAGTTGTATTAATGTTAATAATATAATTCTTATCAAAGTTTTGCTAAGTACCTTCATGACAATGATTTGTGGTCTTTCTGCAGGAAGCTTACTGCGAATATCTCCGGACTATCAACTTCATTTCACATGCACTTTTGGAGGAGGCCGGGTCACAAAGTAAGAGCTATGTTCTGAGGTTTAAAATTACTAACATAATGATTTTTGCCATTGCTTCTTTAGTGTATTTTCTTTATTTTGCACACGTTGCACAGTTGTCCAATAGCTTTCATTCAGCTCTTGAAAAGTCCTCCTTGAGAGCTGTGTGCATCTCATCTTCTGTTCCTAAGTTACACGGTTAGGTTGGAACACTTTTATATTCAAGTCATATCACATTTAACTGCTGAACATGCCTAGGTCACATGTGTCATTGTCAAAATGCACTATTTCTAAAAAGGAGGATATTGTCTGGTCGGCCTTTTAGTAATTTAGTAATTTTTGGGGAATTGACAGGGAGTTGGTTATTTTGTTAACTAGAGAAATTTAGTTATTTTGGTTTGATTATTGTTGCATCTCGAATTGCCTACTCCGTGTATTTCCAAAGAATTCAATGTTATTGACAATGTGATTGACTTGTTACACAAGGGAATTCTTTCAGCCTGGGCATTTCCTCCCAGCTTATTGTCTTGCAACTCAACAAACCATGTGACATTTATAATGATCAGTTTTGGTTTTATAGAGGTGTTAATAAAAACCTATGATCAATTTATGTGTGCATGTGACACATTTGCCAAAGGATTTTTCCGATAGACAATTCTGGATGTAGTTTCATGAAGTATGCTTTGTTTGCTGTAGTATCATTAACTGAGCTTCCAGTTGGGATATTAAAGCTATATTTTTGCACAAGCACAAGCTTCTGGCTCACGATGAGGGACTGATGAGGGATGAAACTGATAACAGATTAATAAAGGAAAGCAGTCAGTCAGAGGATTGGTGGGCGGGACCAGTTTCACACTTGCTTACTAGTTGGACATAGCAAGCACCTCATGCTAGTGTAGTTGGTCATTTTAACCAAATTTAATCAACCTGAATACAGTAACTGATTGCAAAAAAAAAAAAAATAATAATAATCTGTTATCAAATGCCATGCAATGACCTCTTTATATGCATCTGATAAACATTGAGCAATGATTTTTCTCATGACCTTTTGCTATTTCTGTGTATCCCAGCCTCAGAGGAGAGCGAGATGGAGACGGTGGAGGTGGATCGGATGTTGAGGCTGGCGGAGCAGTGTTTGGAGCGAGCCAAATCATTTATAGGGAAGAGTGCTAATCCTCCTGACCTGTCTGCCTCACTCTCAACTTCCTCTTCCTGTTCACCTGCCCAGTCAGAACCCCTGCAGACCACTGTCCTCCCAGTTGCCATTGCTGCAAACACTGGTGAATAAGACCCTTCCAGTCTGAAGCAGAACTGTATGAGTAATACAGTGTATCATTCAGTCAGTCCTAACTTGGAGCCTGCCCCTGGGGTCATTATCCAAAATCAGCCAATGTATGGCTAAGTGATTTCATCCCCTAAGCCAATCACTGCACCATTCTTTCTGTTTTCTCTCAGCTGTCACAGTCCCTCCATCTGATACTCCTATTGACGTAGGGAGTCAAGACACCAGCCCAACAAAGACTGGTCACAGCAGGGTTATATCAAATGGTGCAGGGAAGCCCTCCCCTTTTCTACCTCCTGAAATCTTTCAGAGACTACAAACTGTGGCGTCACAAGACACAAGCAAAAAGTAAGGGCAACTTTTTTGCTTCTATCAAGGAAGGCAAATATTGCTTCTGTCAGTCCCCTCTTGAACAACACAACAGGGATACCAGACTTCTAAGAACCAGTCCCCTCTAGTTCCCAATCGAGGCACAGTGTTCTGAACTGACAGTCAAACAAGATTCTTACATTTTTTAATGGCTCAAACCCATTTATCCAAATTTTAGACCTGTGGTTGGAAATACAGTTAAAAGTTCCTTGAACAGAGTTTCCAAAATGTTAAAATTGTTGCTCCTTCTCAGTGTCATCTTCACAAGTAATGTCAGCCATGCTGATTTAAATATTTATTTATCTCCACTGACACCAAACAGGTAAAATAATGCTGCTGAAAGACTGATTGTTTTATTTACCTTTGCAACACTGGTAAACTGACAATGTTTGTTTGTATTTTGTATGTGTGTGTGTGTGAGCGTGTGTGCGTGTGCGTGTGCGTGTGTGTGTGTGTGTGTGTGTGTGTTTGTGTTCGCTCTAGGGAGCTGACACCCATTGAAGAAGCATCCCGTCTGAACCAGAAGTTGAAAGCCAACTATGAGGCTCGTCTGGCAAGGCTTACCCGTAGTCAGGCCTATCAGAAGACATCTTTGGTATGTGACTGAAAGAGATACAGAAAGATCTCATGGATTATGCCTCATTAGTGAACTGTGAGGCAAGATCAACAGAGCCAGGCTTTCTTTATGGGAGCTGCCTTGACAAAAATTTCCTTCAAAGGAAAAAAATAGCTTTCGCAGGAACTTGAAATGATTTTTATTGACTGAATGTAATCTCTGATAAATACCAATAGACAAATCCATTTTATAATTTCTGTTAGCTGCAGTACAAGCATTGTTAGAGCGCACTCACTACAGACCGTCCATCCCGTGCCTAAGCATACTTGACTCACAAAGACTGGATTGTTTGACCAGTGTGAGCACTCTGTACCATGCTCAAACACAGCACGCTTCATTGGCCCTGGCACAGTTGAATGAGGTGTGCCAAAAAGTCAGTAAGTTTACAGTCATGTTCAGCAAACGTTATGGTTTAATTACACATAGTAACCCTGCTCAGGCATGGTTGGGCTGGGAGCAATGTGAGTGTAAGCCAGCAGTGGGCTGGGGAGGCCGGACAATTGTGCTTTGGCATAGTAAGAGACAACTGAGCTAAATGTACATGCGCCCTAAATGGACTTGGCTGCAAACCTGAAGTAAGGCATCAAAACATAATCCAAAGTGGTCTGTAACTGATGTACCTTCATCTTCATTTCTATCAGTGATAGGCTGTTTTAGGTATATCCAAAGCAAATGGAAAAAGAACAATTTTCTGGATGCATTTACAGTATATTACCATGTCATATACCATGTCACACAAAACAACGTTTATCTTATTTGCAGTGCTACTGTACATTCTAGAATTTCTTTTACATCCGCTACAATGCGTGGACATCGGGGACTGTGCCTTTAGAGTGGCAGACAGGTGTGGTGGTTCCCCTTTTCAAGAAGGGGGACTAGAGGGTGTGTTCCAACTACCGGGGGATCACACTCCTCAGCCTCCCTGGGAAAATCTACTTCAGGGTGCTGGAGAGAAGAGTCTGGCTGCTAGTTGAACCTCGGATTCAAGAGGAGCAGTGTGGTTTTCGTCCTGGCCGTGGAACACTGGACCAGCTCTATACCCTCGCAAGGGTACTGGAGGGGGCATGGGAGTTTGCCCAACCAGTCTACAGGTGTTTTGTGGATCTGGAGAAGGCTTATGACCGTGTCCCTCAAAGTGTCCTGTGGGGGGTGGTCTGGGAGTATGGGGTAGATGGCCTTTTGTTACGGGCCATTCAATCTCTGTATTGTCGGAGCCAGAGCTTGGTTTGCATTGCCGGCAGAAAGTCAGACCCGTTCCCAGTCAGGGTTGGTCCGCCAAGGCTGCCCTTTGTCACCGGTTCTGTTGATAATTTTTATGGACAGAATTTCTAGGAGCAGCCAAGCGGCGAAGGGAGTCAAATTCGGTGGCCTCCGGATTCCGTCTCTGTT
>KV751413.1:536172-549714 GCA_001698575.1 Mola mola
TTGCCCAGGATCCCTTTAGTGTTGTGACGTCTCGAGCAGCTAGCCTTGGAGAAGGCAATAAATAATAAACGAATAAACTGCATAATTGCTAGCAAAGAGTATAAAAGATCGTATCGTTACAGCTATTATTAGAGACACACATTGGCCGTTTAGTCTTCCGAACCCAAACAGAAGTGATGTAATAAGTTACGTGTACAGACCAGTCACAATTCTGCTCTTAATAGCTTCAGTCCCTTTCACACTGAGACCCCTAAACTGCACTTTCAACATATGCGCCCTTATAAGAAGCCTTTAGGGTGCAGTCCGGGTATTGGGACGTGACCTTAGTGAAGAGTAGGCTAAGTCAGTGGGGTTTGTTGTTTTTTGTGTCTGACTGGAAACATATGCAGAACATTGGTTCAACATAATGCCTCTGTTATTATCTTGTATGGCGAGTACTCAAGCGCTTGTTCAAAATGACTTAAAATGCCCATCTCTATTAATAAGCAGGTGAAACATTTAACCTCCAGCTTGCTAGAGGTGACAGGTTTGGCTGTGCAAGTGCTAAAATCTTAGAAGCAGTCCAGCAGAAAAGAGGCTCCTGTAATTATGTCTATGTTTAGAAAACATTGTCTTTAGGTCTCTGGGTGTTCTAACTACTTATGACATTCTGAATCTGCCTGGTTAAACAATCCTACAAAATCACACAGGATATGTGTCCGTTTTGTACTATATTAAAGGCAAGGTGAGCAGCATGCACTCTTTTTTTCATCCATGCTGTGTTTGAAATTGATCTAGGGAGGTTGTTGTTTATGTGTCTGACTTTTAAGCTTGTCTATTGTATGCCACAAGAAAAAGTTCTAACATTTGAGTAATTCAGCCATGCATGTTTGAACCAGGCACAGATTCCCAGGAAGATGGGGAAGAGATATTTCCATGAGGTCACCTACTAGTTGATGCATCAGAATTAAAAATTTTATTTCTGTGATGTTGAGCCCCGCCCCAACAAGTCATCAGGATTGGTCATTTTGATTTTCTACGCAGAAGACCTGGGCTTGGTGGATTGCAGAACAAAAGCAGAAATCCTCAGCCATGACACTGACTGCAAATTTCAGTCATCATGTGTGTAGTTACAGAAAAAAAGACTTGAATAAGACAAGACTTGGACATGGTCAAAAACTTGATTTTCTTTGGAGGTCTTTAAAGTGACATGAAGGACGATGGATCTTCTACTTATGAGTTTTCAAAAAATTTATTTTTTCATATTTGCTGGTTTTCCATGTCATCAAATGTGATAATTAGATTTGTGTGCACTGTGATGGTTGGATGTTTCTTTAACGTTTGTCATAACATTAGCTCCAGCGGAAGATGGAGGAGAGAAGATTAAGGCTACAAGAAGAAGCCAACAGGTATATTGTGGTTGTATAACAATATACTGCATATAATGTATACAGAAAACTGTCAAAGCTTTGTTCTTTGTTTAGCTGCGTCTTTTCTTTTAACAAGCAAGCATACCACCCAGCTCCCGCTGAGAAGGAATTGAACACTTAATACTTTTCATTTGGCTGACTTGTCAAAGACAGCTCAGCGGGCATGTGTATCTGCAATTGCTGCTGTATATTTCAATATTTAATATTTATTTTTAATGATGTAGAACTATCACGAAGTCTCAAGTTGGTTCATTCTTTTTGAAATTTTGATATGCTTATGCAGTATTAGTACATTTTAAAAGCTGTCTACAAGAGTCTGGCTGTGGTATTATCTATTTGTGCTCTTGTCTAAGGGTAAAACATTTAGGTGATTTTCAGAGTGTAGTCGGTTTTGGAAATCATTAAAAGCTGCATAGATCCTAAATCACAGAGACAGAAAACCAGTAGTTGACTATTAGTGGCTCTAAAACACAGTTTGTTTGAAATGTGAACTTGAGGAGGATTGTTTGGGTCCACATTCCTTCTGTTTATGATGTAGTCCTGTTTAAATCAGAGCGTAAATGGCCATAGATGACAAAATCTGGGGAAAAAAAATATAGAGTTCTTTTATGCCTAATAAAGACATTAAAAGACACCAGCGAAGGAAAACGAGAGATGTTTCGTCAATTCTCTAACAGATTTATCTATGAACACAAGTGGTGTGGGGCAAAGGCGAGTGGTGCTGTGTTTTGGCTCAGAAGAGCAGACAAAGAGAACTTAACTGTCATGTAAAATGACCAAGATTTTTATTAATATTAAATGTTTTGTGCATCCAGACTGCACCAAATACACAGAAGGCACTTCCTAGGGTCATTAGCAGCACACCTGCCAAGTTTGAAGTCAATCCAATGAGTGATTTTAGCACAATCCAGGAAAAAGACAAGACGGGCAGATAGATTCCTTTATTTTATAGAGAGATATTGCTGTACATGTACTTACAAGTATTTATGTAAGTGTTTGTCTTCTGTCTTTGTCTCTACAGGAGATTTGCAGCATCTGGTGCAATGACTGCAGAGGAACAGGAGCAGCACATTCTCTATACCAATGTACTGGAATATGAGCAAGATCATGTAAGCTTGTCTAATTTACTGAAAGACATCATTACATGTTCTCAAAGTTCAAACCAATGTCTTGAGTATTAGCTACCTGTAGCTGTTTTTAATCATTTGTTTTCTTACACCACCGAAGAAAACAGTAGTCAAATTTGGCATTGATCAATTTTATGAAAGTTGAATTAAAATGAATCAACCGGTCAATGTTATTCTCTGAAGTTTTAAATTTAGTTGACAATACATAATTTATATATATTTTTGTCTCTTTAGGATTGGCCCAAACTATGGAAAGCCAACATGAGGAAGAATCCTAATGATGTGTCATTAGTGTCGGGTCTTGTGTCCTACCTGCTCAGGTAACTGAATGCAACATGAACATTTTAAATACAGTTTAAGGGCAATTAATATCAAGTATTTTGCCCCTGTGTGGTTCAGTTTTGAAATACAATAGAACAGCTATTCCAGACATCACATTAGAGAGTTGCTCATACAAACATTGCAGAATATTATTGTCACTTATGACTGAAAACTATTTTGTAATATAACAATTTAAAATGATCTTGGTATTGAACCTGTTACTTTTCATGAGTCTCAGGAATCACTCATGAATACTACAAAAAAATGTATGGTTAACATATTTACACGTTTAGCAATATTTTTAATTTGAAACCTAGCGGTTGTAGATTTGTATGCCATCACATAGCACATTAAGGGACAGTAAATAATTTTCCTTTATATGACTATTAAACTTTATGAAGATTCTTACGATGCAGACGAAGATTACAACAGTAGTTATTATCTACAGTATGGTATTTGTGCTTGCAGTTACATGTAAATGGGGAGCCAAAAGTAAAAATGTGAGAACTTTTCTAGCTATATCCACAGATCTCCCTAGTTTTGGACCAAACTGTACATCCGATTTGAACTTAACACACTATTCAGCGTCTCTTCCATTCAATTTGGGGGGTGGGGGGTTGGCACAAAGGAAGTCTATTAATTCTATGTGTACTCTTTTTATTTAAGCAGAGTATGCATGGTCTTCTGTGTTTTGCTGGGCTTTTCTTTCATGTCCCTACTGAGGGCATGATTTATCAATGCTAACACACACAGTAAAGAAGATGACATAATTTTATTCACACTATAATGCGGGATGCAGCAGGATTACGTTCAGTGCAATAAAAACTTTGTCAATCAAAGAGACAAAACCAGGTCAAAATCAGGTAACAATTCCAAATGCCGTCACCCAAAAACCACTACTATACCTGAACCTGGAACCACTGCTGAGGATGCCTTTAGCTTCTCCTCTAGTGCAGAAGGGAGGGGAAATAGCCCTTCCCTGTGCACTGACACAGGTACACACATCGGCATTTACAAAACAGGCTCCGACCCACCTTGACTATCAGAGAGGAAATAATATTCCTGGCACCTGGAAAAAATAGGTAGAGTTTGGTCTAAAATTAAATAAAAACATACAATTAGCAAAGCATACATTTTAAAACAATTGGACCTCTAGGGTTGAGAATCATTTCATATGAATGAATGAAAGCTTTCCAAGATAGCTCATATTTGCATTTCAAAACTGCTTTAATACAGTTTAAGGAACCTATAAAATATAAAAATTGGTTGCTGTTATTAAATTCAATAACTAACTTTTTAATTTTGTCTTGTTAACGAAAGCTTAAATGCGACCAGGAGGTGCTGGCTGGTAGCTGAGCCAGGAGGATGACGGAGGAGCAGTGAAGCCGACATAACATGTCAAACTCATTGTTACACCGTGCACCTGGCAAAGATGTTTAGCCATCTTTGTACTACATCCTTCTTGCACAAAATGCTTTTGTGTAAGGTGTTGCACTGTCTCATTGAACAAAATGAAGCCACACTTTTGATTGTCTACGGTCATGACAATGTACAGCTCTAACCTTACCCAGACTTGTTGCGTGTGGAACGTTTATTTAAGTAAGCAGAAGTTGGCATTTAAGTTTAAGTGGGCAGAACCGAAATTAAAATTTCTTAATGACTGTGATGGAATTGAAACTTTGGAACCGGGGCTAATTTGAAACCAGGTTTCAATACCCAACGCTACAGACCACAAGTCTTACCTCTTAATAGTTAATTCTGGTCTAACTTTGTAATTAATCATCAAAGCATTTTCCTGTGCCTGTGAACATTCTTAGGCTAAATCAGGATTGCCTAACATTTTCACTTGTCCTCAGCCGGTCCGACCACCCAGTGGTGAAGCTGCTGAGGAAATACCAGTACCGAGTTTACAACAAGCTGTACCCCATTGTCAGCAAAGGCCTCCCCCTCACTCCTGCTGTGCCACTGAAGCCTTCTCATAGCAGTCACAACCTCCTGCATACAGGTAAGGATTAAACAAGGTGTTGGCTTGCTATAGATATCACACTGCTTAAATTTCTTTTCGGTAAGGATTTCATATGCTTTCTGGGATCAAATATTGAAAGGCTTAATTCTAATCTGATCATGAAAGCTGTGAAAATGTTATCAGACTTCTAATTTTTTCAGTTTTTCAGTCATTGAATTTATAAAGGCTGACAACCATTGCCCTCATGAATGTACATACTATTTCACTGCATAAACTAAGAACAAAGAAGTCGGGCTATCTTTAAATATAAGTATATTAGAAAACTAATGGAATGGGAGCTACATTAGGTGTTATATATTTTAGTTAAAATGTTTTTGATCACCCAGTGGCCCAGAGGAAGCCAAGCAGAATTATAGGCCACAGTATTGGTGGCCGGAGCTTCAGCAGCGGCTCCTCCCCATCATTCTCTCATGACCTCCACACCAACTATGACAATGAAGAAGAGGTGGAGCCTCACATACAGGTGGATCGGGAGAACTCGTTTGAAGATCTGGAGGAGTTCCTTACCCAGTTGGATTGGGCCCCACCCGATGGCGACACAGATAACACAGGCTCAGATTTAGAGCTGTCGTCTACTCACTCGGTGCAGGCACAGCAGGACGAGGAAAGTATCCAGGAGCCTGATATGAGAGCACTGACGGAACACCTAAAAGCCATCATCAAAGACATTCATATTGCAATTGGTGAGCACAACGATGGAGAGCTGATGCTGATCTGCAACAATTTTCTGTTGCCGTTGAAAAGATATTTTCAACTTTTGCAGTGAATTTTACACATAATTAATACAAAATATGTTGGATATTAAATGTTGATTGTGTTTTTTTCTTTCAGATCAGCTTCTGTCATTGTGTTTGCTGTCCTTTGAGAGTCTAAATACAGCCAGTTCTAAAGACCTGTGTCTTGCCAGCCTAGAGGAAGCATTCTTCACGCCTCTGTGGAGTGCCCTGGTGGCTGTTTTCAGGTAGTGCAGCAAAAACCCTTGAAACCCCTAAAGTATGTCATGCTTTCAAGTGTATTTACAAAGGACTACTTGCTTCACAATGTTTTTGATTGTATCATTACATAACTGTAACATAATTCTGAGTAACAAAAAAAAGATAAAATTATCAGTCAGTTTAGAGGAATTGATAAGTCAGTTACCCTGGTACAGCAGGAGATGGTAACATTTGAAATCCTTTAGGTTATTAACTATGAGTTAACATCCTCCAGAATTATCATGAAGTTGAATTGACACCTGTTTTCAACATAAACTAAATATTACGTGTCTGACTGATTGCTGCAGACTTGCTGCGACTCCTCAGTTGTGTCTAAAGCTTTATATCACATTCATGGCTTTTGGCCTGATCTTTGACAAGAAATTGTGTTTGATCATCTTTTTGGTGTGAACTCTTCAAAAACACAACTCAAGAGGTTCATTGACATGGTTGCACATGTCACATATTGAAACATTTTTCCAATGTTTTCCTTTGGAATTGTTTGCCTTTCCCTGTATCACTTCTCCTCATTGTTTCTCCTGATGAAAGATCCTGTAGTTTATAGTTTGTATTTTTTATTATCTACTCCTGTAAAATCTTCAGCACTTCTCACTGGATTTAATCTTTAAATGCCTTTGCATTGGGACACCATTTAAAGCATGAGGATCGGAGATGAAGAAATTTCAACAATTTGTCATCCATTCAGCAGTTAACTGACAGATGATTTAATGGCAAGGAGATAAGAAAAACAAAACAAAATCAGGAACCAATCTAATCATAAACATCATCAATTACTTCTTCAATTAGTAACTCAGTTACCATGAACAAACCATCTAAAATGTAACAAATCTTAGGAACTTTCTCAAATAATGCATCAAATTCAGTCAGCTGAGGATGAGAGGCGACACCACATGCTGCAGCAAACAAAGGGAGAAAAAGGCTGAGCAGGCTTTATTGAGGCCTTTTAATAATGCTGGTGTTATCTGGTTGGTTGAATCCAAGTCCCACAGGTCCATCCAGGAAGTAGGATTTTCAACGGCCGCCAACAATGTGGCAATACATTTGTTAGTTCAACCTTTACCAGTCTGGAATGTGCCATGATACTCCATTGGGAGGAGGGGTACTAGTTGTATAACAGGTCTGACGTACAGTTTACCCCCGATGTTGACCTCCACTGTATGAACACATCCATCGTCACTTGGAATGAAACAGGCTCCCATCTTAATGGGCCAGAGTCTTTGTGGCAGTTGTGGGTCAATTAGCATGATGACATCTGACTCTTTAAGACCAGTGTGGTCATTGCCATTCCTGGCGTAGTTGAAGGCTAGGTAAATAATCTTTGATAAAACATGAACAGAAATGATCTGCCAGGATTTGGATGTGTTTCCATTTCCTATGACTAAGGAGATCGAAATCACCATACACCGCCTGGGAAAGAGAAGCAACCCACCTCCCCATGAGTGGCTGATTTGCGGTCACGGGGACAGGATAAACAAGTCAGCTGAAACATATCCAAGAGGTTTTGAATTGAGGATTCCTTCAATCTCTTATCAGAACAGTGTTAAGCACTTACTCGGTCACTTTGTGCTCCTAGAGTTACATGTAATGCTGTTTTAATTGATCTCACCTCTCTCTCCCTTATTCCCTCCAAAATGGGGAGCATTTGGAGGGTTGAACTTGAACTGGACCTCCGCTTTTCCCAACTGCCTCTTTAATAATGGGTTTAAAGCTGCAAATGCCTCACTGAGTTCCTTGGGTCCTCCTCTAAAATTTGTACCACTGTCTTAAAGGATTTCAAAAGGCTGACCACAGCGGGTTATGAAGCGTTGAAAGGCCATGAGAAAAATATCAGTGTTCAGGCTTGTTAAGATTTCGATGTGAATACATTGGGTTGTAAGACAATAGAACAGGATCCCCCATCTTTTATCACTTTTATGACCAATCTTTAAGTCGAACCAAAACAGTCTATGCCTGCGGACCAGAATGGGGGCTGAAATAAACAGACTTGAGAGGGTGGGTGGTAGGTCAGCCATTTTGGGGTTGATGGGTTTAGCTCTCCACTTCCTACATTCTGTACAAGCCCACTGGTGTTTCTCATTAGCTTGTCAGCCTCTTAGAATCCAATATGAACATCTGAAGTATGTCAGCCTCTTATTCTCATTTCACTTAGACCCAGTAAAGTCAGTTCTGTTGCAAAGTTCTAAATGTACATGAACCTCTTTCACTTTTACAGGACATATTACAGTACCAAATGCGAATGTTAAATGCTATTTTGTTGTATTTTCTACTTTCAAAGGATTGGTTGGGCAGAGTGATTTACAAATTACTGTTTGTAACTAGGAAGTGAAATCACTTGTTTATGCATCTCCTTTTAATTATTTCATAATTATTTCCTTCCTTGTATTTAAGTCCTCTTAGACTTTTTCACTTATTTTGATTATTATTCATAGCAGGAAAACCACTTGATTATATTAACAATGGCTCATTTAAATGGTATGTAACAGTTAATTGTATGTTATTTTTTGACGTGTCTCAAAATCCCTGCTGTGAAAAAGGCCAACCATTTACTTTCACTGAAGTTTTCCCCATGGCCATACAGTATATGAGGCCCAGCTCGCTCTTCCCTATCTAGTGAGACGTTCACTTGCCTCTCTCATGTATAATTAAAGGTGTTGGTCAGCCTTGCTTCCAGTTTTGACCAGTGACCGTTGGGGCTGAGCAGTACGATAATATTTCTAGTTGGCTAAGAGAAAAATGTCTACATCTATATGTGTATATAAATATATTTCCCTTCTTTGTTTGTATTACCAGTTTTGGAAAGTGGTGGCTTCAACCTGACTTATGTCAGCTTTTAACTTCAATTTGCCTTCACTATAGGGTCGCTACATGCAGTCTTGAGTAACACCAAACAGGGAGGAGTGAGACACAAAAAAAAATCCCCAGCAACAATCCAAGACACAATAAAACAGCCAAAGCCAAACCAAGATGGGATAAAGACAAACTTACTGAAAAGAGTGCCACTTCTATCATTTGATCATCTTTGGGATTTAAAAAGTCTAACACTGATCAAAAAACAGTATTTTGCAAACTATATCACAGACCTGATATCAGAAAGCAGTGAGGGGGCTTCTGGTGATGACAACCATTTCCTCTCTCGATCTACTTGTGAAAAAATATAACTGCAATAACAGGCTTCAAACTGTAGAGAGCAGTCATTATGCACATTTACAATATGTAGAATTCCAGGACTTTGATTCTGGTCCAATTCTCGACATTTTAGAGTAATCAATAAAACAACTAGAGTCCCAAATAAATTGTTTTCACAGAAAACTGTGGTTTTGGGGTATTGTTGCTCATTAGTTCACAGTATTTCCCCAAAAGGTTTTCAGAGTATATTGTTCTTTTTCTATAGAATTCACAGAAAATTTACTGTGTCTTGATATGAAATGATCCATTTCGTGATAGAATTTGTCCAGGTCTTCGAGTCCTGGTGGTCAATTGTGGCATTGCAGTGAAAAGTGTCACGCCAAAAGCTTTTTCCTAATAGACTGCCATTTGACACCTTTTAAATTGATTACAGGCCATATCAAACTGAATGCAGTCTGTTTTTCTTTTTCCCAATGAAGTTTTTATACTTGTTAAACAATTTTAAAATCTGATGTCGTCACTGTTTAATATGTATGTGCCAAGCAAGAACTTGTGGGTAGGAGGGGGGGGGGATAGACACAGCTGTGCATATTTAGTGGGGCACATAAACATGAATAAACTTGAAACCTAGAAAACTTTGAAATATGCTACAGGTGAACAATTGTCATTGGATTGAATAGGTACCATCTTGCTCTTAACTACCAGGAAGTGTTGTTGGTGCAACCACAATAGTTGCACTATCATTGCCACCACAGGGATGGGAGCCCTTGAGGGCTATGTTGGGAACCCCAACCCAAGCAGACGCCTGCACCACTACCAGTTTATTTAGTCAGTTTTATGTTATCACCTTACCAGCTTTTCTGAATTCAAATGGTCAGCATTAGTCGTTTTATCACAAATGCTATTATTTGTCGAAAAATTTCTTACTGTTCAGTTACAAACAGACATTGTTATATTGTTCTTATCCAGGAAGGTTTACAGGGAACGAGAGCAGGCCTATGAGATGAGCATGAAGCTGTACCAGGACGCCTCACCTAGAGATGTTGGTGTTCCCTTGAAACTTTTCCCCCGAGAACCTGATGCACTGCAAGGTTCCTATCCCTATGAGTCTGCTGTTCAAGAGCTTAAGCGTCTCATTACGGACTGCTGTCCACAGAGAAAGTTGGATTGTATTGGTAAGTTACAATGTGTTTATTTTATTTTCACTCACACGAAAGCCGACAGGACAGATTCTCTTGGCTCCTTTAAAATTCGATTATTTCAAAGGAAGCATTTCAGCCATTTTTTTCTGCGTGAGTTTTGACACATCCTAACTGCCACTAATAATTAACACACTTAATTAGCCGCCACATGTAACCGTAATTAATGTACCAGCTTTCATCTCTGCCAAAAACTATGGAGTTTACTGGTAAGTTCAGAGTTTATCCTCCCCATGTGGACTGGATGTATAGACTGTCAGGCTGGGCGATAATTCGCTTCTATCAATAAATCCAAATTTGTGGTTTACTTCCTTCAGAGGGACGCATGATCACAACAACTTTGCAGAGAGCAGAGAAGAGCTTTTTCACAGAAGAGGTAGTCGCATGAGTTGTTCGGAGCTGGTTCGGTTTGGCAGAGTTAGACCTCAAACAATAAAGGGACAGGGACAGATTTATTTCAGCATCTGAAACACAGGCATGTCATTAAGTGGGAAAATGTTGTTCACTAACAGATGGACAAGAATGCTTTAGCCCACAGGCAATTGCCAAAAATAAGTCAACAGTAGGGGTATCGTTTTCCTATTGTATTCTGTGTGACAAGAAATTGGTCTGGTGGAAGCCTATTACTGATGCAGTCGCGTTGTGTTTGGCTTAACATGCAGTATCTATTTACACAGTAGAAATGATTATCCATTTGCCAAAAACTGCTGACCCCAAGTGGGTTTGGTTATAGGTGCACCGTGTCACTGTCAGAGAAGTGAGCATTTTCAAAAGAATAAGCAAACTTTCCTAAAGGAAAAATTAGATTCCTGAAAGCTGGAACATTAAATGGCTGTTGACAAAGCCTGCCATTTGTTTACGAGCATACTTCTGGGCTTGTTTGTTTCCAAGACTCAAAATTACATTGTTTTGATTTATGATGACAGAAGAAGTAAATGTAAATACATTTTTTCCAATTACTGCATGCTTCAGTGCAAATGTAAACAAACTCCCCTCTCGCCTGAGACTACATTGTGCACTTGCAGCTTGCAAATTTACTCCAAAAGGGAAATTCAGTTTAATTAATGAATTCCAGGAAGTAAATTTGTTTTGGCTTTGTTGAATTACTTTTTTTTTTTTTTTTTTGGAATCCCATTCATCCATCCATCCATTTTCTACCACTTATTCTGTTAAGGGATCCCAGCATCATTGAGCGAAGACAGGTTACACCCTAGAGTCAGTCACCAGTTCTTTGCAGGGCTAACATATGGAGACTTTTTTTAAATTGTTAATATAAAAGCAAAAGTTGTTTTGAACAATTTCTGTCATTTGTGTTTTGTTCTAGGTTTTTGATTTTTATTGTTAGACATTTCAGCTGGCCTTAGTAGACTGTATGATTCTGCTGACATACTATAAGCTGATGTCGTGGAATGGTCGGCTAGTTTTACAGTTGACACACTGTACAGAGTTTACGTTTAACCTTGAAATGATTTCAAACTTTTGACCCGTGTATTGTATTCTCAGGCCTATTTATATCTTCTTCATAGTTATTTTTCTTGCTTGCTCTAGAAGCCGTTTTTGCCCTAATTGGTTTGTGGGCGGGGTGCTCATTTGTAATGGCCACATTTTTTTATTTGGTTTGAGAATTTACCCACAGCAGTAACACTATTTCATTTTAAATACCTTATTTTAGAACATCAGTGGTCCCATTCTGTATCCGTTTATAGTAAATGTGGTCGGAGGATATGGATTGTATTTAATGCCACTGCTTTGTTGTGTTACAGTCAGGACACTACGGCTCATCTGTGCCTGTGCTGAAGATTACAGTTGCCTTCATGAGGTGGACTCATCTCCACCCAAAACAGCTGCCATGTGAGTCCATCAGCTGCAACAAGTGGCAACTCTTTTTATTGACTTATTTTTTTTTGGACATGCTCACTTTATATTGGAGATTTTACTAGAAAATGGCAACAAAAAGGTTAATAGCAAAAAAGACTACTCACTACATTAAAACAGTTTGATTATTCTAGGTAAGAAGGGTTGTGTTATCTCTCGCAAATAGACTTTATTAAACTTAAAAATAAGAGCATTTTCTCCTAACTCCATGCTTATGATTAGGTGGGAAATACTGTCCCAAAGTCCAATAGAAGTACCCAAACATCATTTTAAGGACTCTCTGCCTTGGTAGTTGCCCTGTCACGACTCATCAATGCTCAGCTAAGCCCGGCACAGCAGGTGCTCTCCTGGGTCTGTTGCCCCCTACAGAGTGCCTCTTCCCGGCTAGGCCTAAAATTGGGTCGTACTGTCTGGGTTTGGAACAGACCCAGGGCCCAACAAGGGGCTTGAGAACGAAAAGAAAAGAGCTGGAGGTCTGAGGAAACCATGCTGATACATAGAGTCAGACAAAGGCTCAATGGTTTGTTGCACCCATAATGGAGAACATAACAGCTTGCTGTTGACTCAATTTAAATTTTTCTGTGGTGACAGAGTTTGGCTGATACACATAAAAATAAATGGATGCAGGAGGAGCTGTTTGTAATTTCTATGTCAGTGCTGCTTTGTTACCCTGTACTACACCCCTCAGAAAAAGCACTGATACTTATAACCAACCCCACTACTACCTGATCTAAGTGTCTTTTGTAAGTAAGTGGACTGAGAATATTTTTGCAGTAATCTTGTCACAAAGAATTCAAGGGAAAACAAGTAAACACAATGGAGCCATCATTCTAGAATAGGAACATTTACTGGATTTTTTAGAGAGCCACTCTTGGGTGAAGTTTAGACACTTTTTAAAGGTACTTTAAACAGACATGAGACCCATGATTACTAGCTTTTTGAAGGTTTTAATGTGTGTAATTGTGCATATCTTTTAATGCTTGTAAAAACGTTTAGTGTAGATTACAACCCATGAATAATGTGATATCTTGTTTCTTCATGCACTTGCTCTCCTCCTATTCTCTTTTGTTGAATCCACTAATGTATTCTGAGACTGGCTGTCTCATTCTCCATATCTCTCTCCTTTTATTGATGTGTATGTTTTGAAATGATCAGAGATGGCAGAGTAGAAATATTGACTGGGCAATGCCTCCGAAGCTTTTTATCCAAAAACTTTCAACATTGAAGGAATATTCTCATTATGCTACAATACATGCAATGTAAGAAAATGTAGTTCCAAGTAACAGAACTGGATCATATGAAATTTGTTACTTGGAAACATGATTCAAACAAGCACCAAACCTCTCAGCTGAGGATTTTATTCTTTATTTATATTATAGTTATCAAATTCAGTTATGTCTGATATCTCAGGATACATTTACAGTAGCTAAATAAAGATCCATTTAATTTACAAAATATATAATC
>KV751413.1:549761-585210 GCA_001698575.1 Mola mola
TATTCAGAAGTTAAAAAAAAAAATGTTTTGAGTTCCTCAAAAAGAATAAATTTGTTGCATACTATCCTGCCTCTAGTCTGCCACCTCCGTACGGGTCCATATGTGACTGCTATTCTTGCTAATCAAAATACAGCTTCGCTTTCTGTGTTCATTGATGCACCAGCAGTGTGTCTAATCAAGGTCTGAGTGATGGAATAGGATTTATCACTGCTTTGCTGCTCAATGTTCTGGTGATGCATGAGTTCCTTAGGTTTCAGTAATTAATCTATTGTATATTTACGTTGCATATTTGGCTCTCCTCATTGTTGCTGCTCACTTTTTGGCCATCCCCTTACAATTTGTAATTTCTCACACACAAACACACTTTATTGTGTTCGCTGCTCCCTTTATCCATTGACCAACATTTCCATTTTGTTAGTTCTTTGTCCTTGACCATCTAGGAACTCATTTGTTCTGTGCTTTTGTCCACATTTTTTTTTCCTCTTTCTCTTCTATTGTGTTGCTAAATTGGTTGCCATTCTGTATTCTATTGATTTAGATTTTTTCTTTTCTCTGCAGCCTGTTACTTCACTTTTCCAACCTGTTTTATCCTACACTATATAGAAATGCATTGCAAACCCATAGTACAGCCTGACCATCTCTCTGAAGTCAGTACTGCTGCAAGTGGAAAGGGTGTATTTAGTCCTTGGAATGCAGACACGCCAGTTTTCGTGTGAGAGGATCGATTTGTGTGTTTACAGTAGTGAACTCAGATGATTATAATTCAGGGCTGTGATTGAGCGTATGTGGGAGGTCCAGTTCTCAGTGGTTACATGAGCTTGTCCACACCTTCCAGAACCTCCAGGGGATGAATATCCAGTTGCATGCGGCCGGGTCAGTCAAGGGCCAGCAGCCAACCTTCTCACGCAAAGTAGCAAGCAAGCATTTAGCCCTGCGTGAGTCCTGATAAACAAATGGTCACTGTCTGCCCACAAGAAGAATGCTATCAGACTGCCATAATCTTCCGGGCAGCAATTTGACCTCCCAACAGATCTCCCTGAACACGCATCCCATTAAGAGCGACATTTGATTTTCTTTCCGTTCAGTCCCCTGGAGAGAACATGCCATCACACTCTATAAAAGTCATTCTTATTGTTTCCTTTGCTTCAGCTCTTTATTTACTTATGCTTTCCTCCTATCCTTGATTTCACTGCTCTCTTCCATTTTTCATCTGACAGTGGCGCTGATGACCTGTTGCCCATCTTATCCTTCGTGGCTCTGCGGTGCCAGTGCCCTCAGCTGGTGTCTGAATGCGCTGCTTTGGAAGAGTTCATTCATGAAGGGTGAGTCTTTAGAAGGGGAAAATGTTCAATGCCCATATTCTTTGTTAACTCCCAAGTACACAAACATTTGAGTAGGTTTTGCAATTTAATTCCAATAGACATGGCTGAATTTCTTTCTTGCTGCAACCCAACAGACACCAAATATGCCGCAACAGTTTTCAGAAGGATGTTAGACATAGCAGTCCACTCTGCTTCTCTTTAAATACGTTCCTAATAGGGGTGTAGTGGAAAACATTTTATCCATGAACCATACGGATTTTTCCCAACAGTTCAGAACGATTTTAGACCACTGATCCTAGTTCCTTTGCATAAAGGTTATTGATGTACACTTTCGAGCTTTTTCTTCGTTTTTTTACACATCAAATTCATTCGACAACATTTAGCAGCAGGTTTACTTCTGTGTCACCCCTGAACCCCCTGAAGCGTGATGAAATAAGACACTTACAGTTGAAGTGTGTAACATTGATCATCACCCTACAGTGCAATGTTCTGCTGGGAAACCTTCGATTCTGTCATTCAAATGGATGACTTGACTTAAAGTGGCATCCATCCTAGGGCTCTGATGCTGGAGCCCTAACCCTAGCATCGGCACCCCATTATGACATTACAGTACAGTGCCACCAGCGGGTGCTGTTTCCATGAAGCAATAAACATTTTCTGAAACAATGTTTGGGTGGGTTTAAAGGGCTTAAGTAACATCCACAGTATAACTCCCTCCAAGCACAGACCCACACAAGTGGATTCCTTACAGCTGGTTTAATTTAAGGCTTTCTTGTTCCCCAAATTCACCATTTGAGAGCTAAACATAACATAAAGCAAACAAAGCATAAGAATTTAAAGTAAAGTATATTTTCATGCACAGCATGGATATAACATTCGCTGAAGCAAATACAAATAAACAAACCATAAATGCTTTTGTTGGCTGCATGCTACAAAGTGAATAATCTTCTTCTTCCAAGGGTCGTCTTCAAAAATTGGCAACTTTCTAGTACTTAAAAGTCTGTAAACATAATATCTGATGGACGTACTACTCAATCGCTAGATTTTATGCCACTGACGAGATCATTCTAACAACGCGATAGCAGACCAACAGGATTTACACTTTTCAAAATAAAATTGTGCCGTATAATATTACTACTTGTATTACATGAAACTACATCAATTCTTAATTGTTTCAGAAGAGACTAACAAAAGATTACTTGTGGAGAAAATATAATTCCAGCATTTACACACAGGATCCAGGTTTGTGAGGTAGAACTATGTACTTTAGTGATATGATCAATGTAATTCATTACATCTTTCAGGTGGTTTTAATCTTATAACTGGCTGGTGTATGTGGCCAAGAGCGAAATGAGCAAGTCAACAAAGTAAGACAAACTAAATGCTGTGGACCATGACTCACGAACATGACTCAGCAGAGTGCAGTGGAACAATCAACCACAATGCTGAGGAGTTTCTACCTTCCCAATACTGTCCCCTCATGTCAAATATGAAGCAGCCCTTGTATTTTGCCGAAACTTGCAGGCTTGGATTTGTACTGAGCACATTGTACAGTATGTTTCAGAAGTCTTACGCCACCAAGAGTTTTGTTGTTTCAGCAAAGTTTTAGTGGCCATCCATGTTTATTTCTTAGTCTCAAACAGGAAATACAGGAAATATGTATGCAAAAAAAACGTTTTTAGGACAAATTGCCTTCTAAAGGCACAAGTGAGAATTTGGTGTGACCTCTCTATACCTTTTTATTTAAAGCCAACTGATACGAGTACTAGAATTTTAATCTACAGAGTGGGAAAACCTCTAATGCAGCAATCAGTCTTAAGTTTGATCATCTTTGAAGTCATATACAAATATTTTGGAATGCTGGACCAAGGTAATGCTTAAGAGTTGAAAGACTTTCTATACAAATGGCAAAACACTACTTAGTCAGTCATATGCTGCATAACACTGTCTACCAGAAAGCAATGACAGATTTGCAGCTTTAGATTGTCTCAGACTGTACATTTTTGTTGTTCTTCTTAGCTGTCAGTGCAATATACAATACAATATTCTTATTTAATAACCACCTTCCTCTTTTCCGGTGTTGACAAGTGCACACTGTTAAAATTATACTCTATACATATACTTCTTTACAGTTAAATAGATGCTTGAAAGGTAAGCAGTCTAGTGGAACAGTTGGGAAGGGCTGGTGGTCTTGAGTTGAGATCATACATACAAAACATCATTGCATGTGAGTGCAGAGCAGACCCAGGAGGTCTGCTTAGTTTTACAACCCATTCGACAGTGGGTTGTTAAAGACAGCTGTTTAGATTGGTGGGGGCTAAGAATGCCAGTATATTTGGAATTTTTTTATCTATAAAAAGACAAATGAATCCCACTTGGTGGTTGGAATGGTTCAAGTGAAAAAGGTAAAAAAGAAGAACATGGCTCATAAGAGGCTATGAGAGGAATAAGATGCACTTTACCTCATAAGGTGGTAATTGAGAAAGCAATGATTCTTCGTAAAGTGATGGGTTGATTCAACCGTCAGATAGTGTATTTGGGATTTCATGTCCAAAAATAGTGTGGCATTACAGTTACTATACACTGATCAACCATAAGGTTATAACCAAAGATAGTTTAATTGAATGTCATTGATTATCTTGTAAAAATGGCACTGGTTGAGTATATTAGACAGCAAGTGAACATTTTGTCATCAATATTGGAGGTGTGAAAATAGAGTAAGCATAGCTATCAGAGCAACTTTGAAAGAGGCCGACTTGTGATGAACTAGATGACTGAGTCAGATCATCTCCAAAACTGCAGGGTTTGTTAGGTGCTCTGGTCTGCAATGGTTTGTACCTACCAAAAGGATTCTGTGGAAGGACAACTGGTGAACCGGCAACATGGTAATTGGCACTCGAGACTCATTAATGTGTATAGGGAGCGGAAGGCTAGCCCGTTTTGACTGATTTCACAGAAAGAGCTGCTGTAGCCCAAATTGCTGAAAAGTTAATACTGATTCTAATAGTACACAGTGCATATCAGCTTACTGCATATAGGGCTGCGTGGCAACAGATCACTCAGAGTGCACATGCTGACCCCTGTCCAGCACCAAAGGCACTTATAACCTACATATGAGCACCAGAACTAGACCACCAATGAAAGAATTTCTGCTGTAAAACCCTGCGTAAGCTTGTACGAAAAATGAATATCCAGAATATGCTCCCATCTCTCGTAGGTAACATCAATTGAAGCTAGAGTGTGCATTTTAGCATCGGCACAGCAGAGCCAAGGTATTGCGTTTCTGCTCATGCATCAATACACCTAGTCCCATATAAAGTTCAACTGTCATACTCTGATTCATCAAACATTAAATAACTAACTACAACCGAACTGATCTGAGAAATGAACAGTTAAAGATATGCGAGCATGGTTAGAACTACCTAAAACAACAGAAACCTTCTCAGGAAAAATTTTATTTCCGTTGTACTGAGTTTTTAATTTCGGCACAAGACATACCCAAAATAATGGCAGAGG
This sequence comes from Mola mola, assembly GCA_001698575.1. Classification (NCBI taxonomy): domain Eukaryota; kingdom Metazoa; phylum Chordata; class Actinopteri; order Tetraodontiformes; family Molidae; genus Mola; species Mola mola. The sequence goes on from KV751413.1 coordinate 554,600, forward strand.
AGGAGGGGGGACGTAAGACCTATTCTGGAGCCAGCTGCCAAGATGCTTTTGCTGCACTTTTTTTGGGAGCTCTAATGTGGTCGATTTTTCTATACAGTCTGTTTTTCTCTCTATCAGGTGTTACTTTGTGTCATTATCAACATCTACCTAGACATTGTTGTAGACGAAGCATACCACTTAATGGAAACAGTATTCCTTAATGGCATTGGGCTCTTTACACAGGAGAACGTGCCCTGCCACACTGCAAAAAACTGTTCAGAAATGATTTGAGGAAGACGATGAGCTCAGGACGTTGTTTTGCCCTTCAAAGTTCCTAAAACTCAAGCCAATCCAACACATGTTGCATGTGATGGATAAATTAAGCGGATCCATGGAAGCCCCTGCCTGCTACTTGCAGGACTTGAAGGATCTGCAGCTAATGTCTTGGTGCTGGACACCACAGCACAGCTTCAGAGGTCTTTTGTCAACAAAAGGCAGACCTACTTGCTACTATGCTATTAAGGTTACAGTGTTGCCATACAACTAGCTCTGTTAAGGGGGCGATATTTGCATTGGATAAGGGGCATCACTGTATACTAAAAGCGAGTAGAGTAGAGTTGAGGCGAGGCGGGTTGAGTAGGCCCTATGCAGCAGGTAAAGCAGCATTAATTCATAACGAAATAAGTGCTGCACTCATTTTGCAAACCTGCAAAATGTTTTCTGTCTGATCTGTCTGACTTAAGCCACGTTTCCAACAAGCAGTATTGCTCAGTTCGGTATGGCACATGCGGGAATGGTAAGCTCATTACAGGCCTAATTACACCATACCATTAGTAGCGGGACATTATAGAAATGCGGCACAGTGTATATCTCTATGGTTTAGCTCCGGTTGGTAACCCAAGCGAAGAGTGAAAACATGGCATGGTAAAGTTCACTATTTAGGGGTACCATTCACAGGTTTTGACAATGAAAACAAAACAAAAAAAATGTGTACCGAATCGCATTGCTTGCTTTAGTCACAAGGGAATAGAAGTGAAGTAATGTTGCCAGCAAAATTAATTAAATGGAGTTCTATTTTATTTTCATGGTTGTTTAGAATTGTGTGGAAAGTTGTTTTGTCAGAATGAAATGATTTCTGCCTGTATATACCTATTTGACCTACTTACTGTTTCATTTGACCCCTAAAAGATTAAAATGAATGGAAGAGAACATCACCACAATTTGCATGTTAAAATCAGGATATCACAGCAGTTAATATCTCTACTTTTTTTTCCCAGCTATTTAATAGGAGAGGAAGGCTACTGTTTGACCTCCATGCAGAGTGCCTTGGTCTATGTTGAGTCATTGCACACAGGAGGAACTCAGATCGCTGCAGACAAGTTGATTTGAAAAAGGCAAGTACTTACTGGATGTTCTGATTAATATTTTTTTGACCAAGCAAACTGAAACGGTCTATTATGGGCTTTTATGGAAAACAACAGGTATATACAGTAGCACAAAAAAATATGTAGTTTTATGTAGGTGATTGTGGACTATTATTTCAAAGTAAAATTAATATATTCATAAATCTATTATTAGAGTTACCCTTGCTTGAGGAATGATTCATTTGAGCCTTCACTGAAGTTCGGTTGAAAAACTGTCAACTGTCTGAGCTGCATCTTCTCACAATACTGAGGACATCTGTCTGCTCCAGAGGTGGGAAATTTGGCCTCTTGTGGATGTGTTAGTGCTAATGCAGGCAATATCAAAATTAAATTAATGTCTTCAATTTGATCAAAAGAAATGTTGGTATTTTTCAGCCTAAACTCTACTTCCCAAGCTTTGAAGGTCTATAACTTCACAAAATAAATCTTTAAAAAAAAATTTGCTTAGAGCCTGGGTCGGTAATTTGATTCTAATATTTTTTTTTTTTTATCTTATTAGTTGAAATATGCTTAATGCACTAATAACCATTAATACTTTCACTTGAAAACAATAATAATAAATAGGATATCTGTGGCCCTGGCAGGACTGCGATAAACTTGGCTCATCATTTAATTTGGACTGCCTGAAATGATAGGTTGGCGTCCCTGCCTGCCTGAACACATCCTGCCTCTGCTCTCACTGCACATGACTGGAGTCATCAGGTTATCATTTCACCAGGGCCATGATTGGTCATCTGTCTGCTGGTTCTCCCCTCCTTGGCCATCTTACATGCATGACCTCTGCTTACCCAAGCGTTGCGTGTGACTGTGACCTGTCACTAAGCAAAGGTTTCATAGATGGTTCCAGCCCATTAAATTGGGAATTATAGGGGCTGAAAAGTAATGCCATGGTCACTGAATTTTTGCAATTATGATCCAATTATTATTTTTTGTAGTTTTCTGGAGTATGCATCTGTGCTGCTTAGTCTATGAAGCTGGATGTAGTCAATATGAAGGCATTAGCTCTGGGGGAGTGGCTTTGGAGGAAGGCCTGGAGGGAGGGAATGAGATTCTTAAAGTTGGATACATTCACAATTAAGCCTGCTAAAGCTAGCTTGCCAACATTACCAACGGTAGCTCTAACAAGGCCACACAATGCAACATCACAATGCATGACGGAACGTCAGAAATGCATACCTACAGTGGCATACCTTTGTGTTTTTGACCCACCAGCTGTAAAAATTTTATATTAATTTTGAATATAATTTATTCTTGATCTTTGTCTTTAACAACTTGAGGATTAGTTAACTAAATTTATTCCACTTTGAATTCATTTGTCTTTCTTAAACATCAGAAAACAGTTTCCCTTTGGCAATTGACTGATTGTGTCAGTGACAGGAAGCAGATATTTTTACCGTTACTGAGTCAAATGCACACAGGTGTTTCTCTGCAGGTATCTACTCCGTCTTACCAACACTTACCTTAACATTTTTAACATAGTTAGTGATTTTTAAAAAAAGCTATTTATTTCTGACATTCCTTCATGCCTCATACTATTGCATTGTGTAGCCTTGTCGAGCTCGAGTAATTTACAAAAAAGATGTACATTGTGAAGTCCGAAAAATAAGGCTTGGATTGAAAAATAGAGGAAAATTCCTTCAATCCTTTGTAGAATACACTCCATGTAGTAGTCTGCTACACACTCCACATTATGGACTGTAAGTTATGGAAGCAGTGCACCCTAGTGTCATAAGTTTGACTACAAATTGAAGGGAAGGGTGGTTTTAACTTTTGCTTTTTGGTTTTTCTTTCTTGCTATGCCTTTGTTATAGCCACAGCTTTAACCAGACTCTGTGCCGGCACTATCATTTTTATCATTTTTAACCAGGCTCAGGCTACAGAAATTTAGTCTGACGAACCAAACATTCTGAAAATTGGGTTGCATGGCACAAGGAAAAATTTTGCAGAATTTCTTCTCTCTATTGTCATACATGACTGATGTCCTGTTAGAGGAAGCAATGTACGGCTTCACGTGATCTCTCGTCATCCCATGCTGAAACTGATGGAAACAAAATTGACATCAAGATGGTGCAACAAGTTGCTGTAGTAAAATTTTACTGTGACAAGGGATCAAAGAACGGCTAAACAAGTCTGGATGAGAAATTATCATGGTGATGCAATCAACATGGGTTGTCTATTCCTCAGCAGAAACCAAAATTAGATGCAGACTCTGTCAACAGTAGTCAGCATGCTAATTAACATTAGCCTCACAGGCTACAATGTTTACTGTTGCCTGGCAGCACTTGTCCTGATTTCAAATCCTAAATATCAACAAACAGTTTAGGAGGCTCAAGACTGGATTTGTAAACCTCTCACATTACTAGTTAATGTAGACTGAGCATCGGTATCGGTGTGAGGTCCCACAGCAGATTGGAGGGGGGTATTGAGGTTAAATTGCAGTAAAACTGGTTCACACCAAGGAGTTTCTGCATGTTAGACCTGATCTTAAAAAAAGACAAGAACATAATAATAATAATAATAATAATAAATCAAATTTATATAGCGCTTTTCATTGTACGCAAAGACGCTTTACATAGGGACACACAAAAAAGAAAAGTAAATGCATAACAGGACAGATACACATGAGGAGAATGGGGGGGGTGAGTGTACGAGGACGTCAGGTGTCGTAGGTGATCTTGAAGAGTTGGGATTTCAGTTGACTTTTAAATGAGGTGAGTGTGTTGGAGTTGCGGATGTTGAGTGGCAGGGAATTACAGAGGGTTGGGGCGGCGATGGCGAAGGCTCTGTCCCCCAAGGTGCGGTACTTGGTCTTAGTGATGGGGGTGAGAAGGTTGGCGTCAGCAGAGCGGAGGCAGCGAGTTGGGGAGTGACGATGGAGGAGATCAGTGAGGTATGAGGGGGCGAGATTGTTCAAAGCTTTGTAGGTGATGAGGAGGATCTTGAAGATGATGCGTTACTGTATGGGGAGCTAGTGAAGGTGACGGAGGATGGGAGTGATGTATTCTCTGGAGCAGGAGTGGGTGAGCAACCGGGCAGCTGAGTTCTGAACATATTGTAGTTTTTGGAGGACAGTAGAAGGGAGGCCATGAAGGATGCTATTGCAGTAGTCTAGTCTGGAGGTGATGAAGGCGTGGATGAGTGTTTCAGCAGCTGAGGAGGAAAAGGTGGGGCGGAGGCGTGCAATGTTACAGACGTGGAAGAAAGATGTTTTGGTGATGTGGTTGATGTGCGACTTGAAGGAGAGGGTAGGGTCCATGATGATGCTGAGGTTTCGTGCCAGGGGGGAGGGAGTGACTGAGTGACCATCAGTGTAGAGTGAGAAGTTGTGGGAGGAGGGGAGGAGGGATTATGGGCCAAAGATTATTTCCGTTTTATTGCAGTTCAGTTTCAGGAAGTTGTTGTTCATCCAGGTTTTTATGTCGGTGAGGCAGTCGGTGAGGGTGGAGAGAGTGGTAGGAGTGATGGCTTTGGAAGAGATGTACAGCTGTATATCGTCGGCGTAGCAATGGAAATGTAGACCATGGCAGTGGATGATGTTACCAAGTGGGAGCATGTACAGGATGAAAAGAGTGGGACTAAGCACCGAGCCTTGAGGGACTCCGTGTGAGATTGGGGAGGTGTGGGATTTATGGTTATTGATGGAGATGTAGTGGAATCTGTCAGACAGGTAGACAGTGAACCAGGAGAATGCGGAGTCGGTGATGCCAATGGATTGCAGGCAACGGAGGAGGATGGAGTGATTGATGATACCGAAAACTGCACTGAAGTCGAGGAGGAGTAGAATGGTGAGGGTGCCCGAATCAGAGGAGAGTAGGAGCTCGTTGGTGACTTTGAGTAGGGCTGTTTCAGTGCTGTGGTGACTTCGGAAACCGGATTGGAATGTTTCATACAGGTTGTTGGAGAGGAGTTGGGTTGCAACGGCTTTTTCCAGTATTTTTGAGAGGAATGGGAGGTTGGTGATGGGTCTGAAGTTGTTTGGGTCATCGGGGTCCAGGCTGGGTTTTTTTGAGGATAGGTGTTATGGCAGCAAGCTTGAGAGGCGGGGGAACGGTGCCAGAGGTAAGGGAGGAGTTGATGATGTCAGTGATGAGTGGGGCAAGGGGAGTGAGACAGGCTTTGACAAGGGCGGAGGGGATGGGGTCCAGTCGGCAGGTGGATGATTTCATGCCAGAAAGTATTTCTGAGAGGTCAGCAGTGGTTATGGGTGAGAAGAGGGAGAGATGGTGGTTGGTGGGCAGGGGAGGTGCGGGCTCTGGGTCAGGGGTGATGGCAGAAGAGGTGACTAGCTGGTTATGGATGTTTTCGATTTTGGAATGGAAGAATGAGAGGAAGTTGTTGCATTTCTCCTGGGTGAATGAGGATGAGATGTTGTCCTGGGGTTCAAGGAGTTTATTTATAGTGGAAAACAGATTGCGGGGGTTGGAGGATCCAGGGTGAATGATGCCGGAGTAGAAGTTGGAGCGGGCCTTGTTGAGTACAGATTGATACAGGTGGGTGTGGTCTTTGAAGGCGAGGGCGTGTACAGAGAGTCCGGTTTTCTTATGTAGGCGTTCTAGCTGTCTCCGTTGTTTTTTGAGTTTGTGAAGTTCCGGGGTGAACCAGGGGCAGAGTGAGTGAAAGTGACGATTTTGGTTTTTATGGGGGCTAGTTGGTTGAGGGAGGTGGACAGCGTGTTGATGTAAATGTTGACAAGGTCTATGGGGGCTGGGTTAACAGGGAGGGTGAGGTTGGAGAGAGTGTTAGATACGCAGGTGGAGAGATGGACTTAAGAATATGAAGTTCATGCCACTCTGAACAGTTTTGTCCGCAGAGAGAGAGAACGAGAACGGGAATTGGAGAGAGAGAGAGGGGGAGATGGATGAGTGAATGAAGCAGACTAAGATTGAAACATTATACTGAGAGATGAGTTTAGTGCTGAATGGCTCATCTGGCACACAAGGTCATGTTTCCGCAGCACTGCTCAGCAGGACAAGGTGCGATGACACTGCTTGTTATAAAATGTGATGTCCTGAATTGGTATATCCCAAAATTCCCAGTGACACAATGATTCCACTACAGCCGGACATTTTACTGCGAGGTTCCACAGAGCTGTCGCCCATCTGCCAGCTGGTTCGTTTCAGTCGTGGAAGCATTGTAAGTATTTTGTACTGTTGGGACAGATATGGTTGTAAATGTCTGGTTTATGCAACCTGCAGATAATTAAGATGCATTATGTGTATTACATGCCTTTATTCTTCTGTGAAATAGATTTCGACCAAATACAAATCTCGTAAGGCTCCAAAGTTTTTCACTTAAGGTTATGAGATCCTATCTGTGCTGTTGATCACACTCGTTGGTCATCCATTGTCATGTCTGAGATGGTCTTTTTGTTTTTTTTTGTTCCCTCCCCAGAAGTGATGTTCTGAAGTGTTTGTGGTTTAATAATACAGGACAGGGCATCAGCACATGCACAACAGCGGTTGTTGTTTGTAAATGTTGGCACTAGTACATTAGTATGAGCGTTGCATTATGGGTCCTTCGTAAGACTCTTGATAGTGTGTCTTTAATAGTTGTGCTGGGCTCATACTACAGGAATTTTGGACTGATTATTTGTGATTCACCTCTCCCACAGATCAAAGGATAAATCTGCGGGACCTTGGTCACTGCTAATGTTCAGCCTAAATTGTCTTTTGTAGACGCATTTACAGATCCAGTCTTAAATGTCATAGACTCATTGGGTCCACCCCGGTAATTTCAAACAGGTTTGATATTTATTATGTGAAATCTGGATGATTACATCAGAGCGGGATCAAAGTAAGCCAATGAGTCAGAGATCTCGGGGGAGCTGGAGGTGCTGCAAGCACTTGGCATACTACTGTTAAGAGGAACTGATCTTCTAAAATCTCACCTCCAGTTCACCCTGAGGGAAAAAAAAAACAGCCCATGTTCAGCACACCTCCCCAACCATTTTCTCATCCAGACCTGTGTGACCTTCTGCTTTGGTTTTTCTCTTAAAAACAATACCACAGCAAGTTGTTGCACTACATTGGATCTATTATGTTTACAGCTGCTTCCTTATAGGCCCACAAGAGCGATGACATTAGGCACTAGATTGTCGTGTGTGTGTGATTCAGCATTAGCTTCAAATCGTTTACTGAGTGTATGTTTGACATAAGATATAAAAAGAGCTTTGAAGTTTCTCATCATGTATACGATGCAACCTGATTTCACAATTGCTATTAAACTCCAATCTGATTGAAAGCTAAACGGTCCCGCTTCTCTTTAGTCTGGAGGACACAGCATCACAGGACAGTTTTCCACTTCGCCTCAGTCCATCTTAAATAAGCTCAGGCCCAGAGAAAGCGACAGCATTTCTTTATCCGGATACAGTTTCCTCTTTGCATAGATAGAAAAAACTTTATTGATCCCTTTGGCAGGTTCCCTCTACCACAGTTTCAACATTGATTTGTGGATGCAGTGATGAACTTTGTTCAGACAATGGTTTTTGGAAACGTTCTCTAGCCCATACACTGATTTCACTACAGATTACTGTCCGTTTTTAGTGAAGTGCTGTCTGAGAGCCTAAAGCCTAAAGATGCCCATCCAATATTTCAGTCTTACTCCTTGTGTACAGAGGTTTCTTAAGATTATCGTAATCTTTTAATTATTATATGTGCTGTAGACAACTGACCTGTTAAATAAATTAATTGTGAGATGTTCCACTAGGTGTTTTCTTTTCCTGTCTTTTGTTACCACTGTCACAACTTTTTTTGTTGTCTGGTAGTGTGAAGTTTATAGATCCAGTCTTAATTGTTTGCAGGGTTATTGAGTTTTTCCTAGCAAATATCAATTTAGCTATCTATTTGATAATGGGTTTTTTAAACCATGATGACATATCAGTACTTTCTGAGCTGAATCACTCTAGCCAATCAGAGCATCATCTGCTGAGTTTTTCTTAAAACTTGTAATGTAAAAATGTTTCATATTAAAGACAAGAATATGTGTGAAACTTCTCTTGTCAATGCCACGTCTCTGTATATATATTAAAAAAAAGCATTTAGGGACAATATTGATTGTAACCTTCCTATATTTTGGCTGTGACTAGAACCTAACACAGACTCATTGTGATTGTCATTGGCTGCAAAAATACACTTTCAGGTTGTGACTATAAAGCGCATCTATTTTCAGATGTGCTTGAATTTGGTCAATGGAAAAAGTCACTTGAAACATTATTTGCTGCTCTTGAAAACATTAAACAAGACACAGTAATATGAGACATAATTTGATGCTTTGAGTAAAATAGTTCATGTTTGAGTAAGGTTTTGCTGAAAACTACAGTGGTCATCTGTTTTCAAGAATTAGTGAGACTTTTAAAAACTACACATTAATGATGAAAACACCTGAGTGTGTGACACACTGAGTGTCACACGCTCAGTGTGAGAGGTGGACTCACACATTGGTTTTTGTCTTTTCCAGAGATTAAAAATTGGTTAAGAAAAATAGATAATTCCTCCAAACTTAGTCTTTAAACAAATTTTCAAAGATTTTTAAAGAATTCCCTATGCAGAAAATAATGTTGCATTTTATGTTGTAGGCTGCTGCAGTCATGAGAGATCATCCTGATGGTTCAATCCACATTTCCTGCTACACTACAGCTGCACCTGCAACTCCCTGCACGTTTTGGCAACACGTGATAAGATATTACGTAAACCACTCAAAGGTGTATATTTTACACAAGGACTTCTTTTTGCTCTGTAGACCCAAAAATCAAAACTAGTGCCTATGAGTTGCTTCTAACCAAATGTCCTGTGTGGAGCCAAACAGGGCTTGCTGGGACCTCAGAGGATATGTTATCAAACCATAAAGCATTAACTGGCACTGCATTGTGAAAGGGACAGATGTAATTTGGGTTGGAGCTGTTAGAGAAGTGCTGCCAATAACTGCAAAGTAAAAATCTGCAATATGGTTAACTAATGGGAATATATTTGTATACGATATTGAAGGTTCTTCCATTATGTGAAAATTTTTATTTTGGGTTTTTTTTTCATGCAAAGTCATAGGTTAGGCAGTGTGTTATGTGTGTGTGCTTGTTGCTTTGTTTTTTAAACTGGTGGCAAAATCCATCCAAACACTTAAAGCTAAAATACAAATGTATGCACTTTGTGTGTTAAAGCACTCAGTGGTGGGGCTTCACTGGACAAGGATTTTGAGTTTGGACAGTAGATGTATTTTCAGATAGATTTATGTAGGGGACGGACAATATTCTTGAGAGATGGGACAATGTGAGACACTGGAGTTATACAGGAATAACTGCTGCTGGCTGAGATGTCCTGTTGACAGTCAGTGTGCACGTAACAGATAGCATTTCATTCAGGCAGGGAGAAACATTGTTTGTAGGTAGTAATACTTTTGCACTTTGTTAGCTGATCCACAACTTTAGAGTATGTGGGTGTGTGGGAGAAGGGTCTTGGGGGGCCTCTTGTAAGACATTTCAAGTCAAGCCATGGGGACTGCACAACCGTTATCTACTATCTATCGACTGATTTTGTTGTTTTAAGAATACACTACTTAAGGAATTTGCATTCCCTGTATACATACACTTCCTTTATCTTAATTTTTTAAAACATCAAGGCTCAAAATGAACATACTCTTCAAAAGAAAGCTGAAATATAAACTCATCCACTACCCGTTTTACAGCCATTTCCCAATACTTTGCTTGACTAGTCTAGATTTCTTGCCCAACTTCAGCCTCAGAGTAAGATGCCAACATATACATTTTTGAAATTGAATTTCAAGTGGTTGATCTTGTGGTGCTTTGAAAATATTCAATTTAAGTTATTGTGGGATTGCGTAGGTATTGTGAAGGTATTGTATCATACTGATTCCACTTGACTGGACAGAGTTCACAACTGATGTTTAACATTTGTCTTGTCTCTGGCGTCCTTCAAGCTGTTTGGTTTTACATGCACACAGACACCAGAGTGGATGTTTTAATCTGAAAGGGTAAGGTGTTTTCACTTTTTTGTTTCATTAAGTTATCTGCAAATCATGTTAACTCTTTGCAAAGACTGCTATTTTTTTTTCTGTCTTTAGTGTGTTTGACCATTCCAGACAGCCATTGGTTTCCATTAATTTACCTTGGTGTACAATGAAAAACCTTGCAAATTCTAGCTTTGTTTTAGTCCATTGTTGGCATCAAAATTGTGTTAAGATTGCAGTAAAGACATTAAAATCAGTTTAAAGTGTGCTGCTTGCACCAAGGTTACAACAGTAACATTTTGTCACTGAACAGTAAAGGGTTTTAGAATGTGATTCTCACCTTTTAATTTAGCAGTTTTCAAGTCTGAAAGTTCACCCTTGTAATACCGTGGAATAAATGAAAACCAACAGCTCCAGGCATAATAAATGGGCTGCAATATCCAAAAATATTTTTTGGCTTTTGTTTTGAAGAAACCTCAAGCAGACTTGCCTCCAGAGTGAAAATTATAGCTTTATAACTTGTCATTTTACATTAGTCACATTTAATTTCTTGCTTGTTTGAAAATATGTAACTTTTATTTGTATGGGTCCAAAAGATATGAAAAGATGTCTTAACTTTTGGGGTTTGTAACTGCCACTTAAATTTTGTGACATTAACATCAAAAACAGATTTGTCTTATATAATAAATGTTCATGTAATTATAATAAAAATAACAGGAGGATGTGCTATTTTGCAAAGTGGATCAGGCCACTAGATTTGTGGAAATGACTTCTTGTAGAGTTTCGTAACGTTTGAAGACTGAATGTGTCGTTTCATCCAAGAGTTTTACTGTGAAAGGTTGTAAATGTTAATGAGTATTTGAGAGATTGGTCAATAAAGAAAAGAAATCTTAAGTTATAATTATTCGATGTTTGTTGTAGTCTGATTCACCACCTAACTTCAGCCTTACTAGAAAGTGTTTGATGTGCTATTTGTTTGTCTTTAGTTCTACTGCTTCAAATCTAAAACTAGGAAGCTCTTTGGACCTGCAAATTGCAGTTCAATGAGTGTTAGCTGATGAGGCCCAAGAATTCACAGGGTAAAACCCTGTAGTTGATGTCATTTGCAGTCACAAACAGCTGCTTTCTTTAATTTATCTTTTTTATAAAGGAATGTGTGTGTTATAGAGAAATGTATCTATACATCCATGTAATTACCAGAATTCAGATTTCATCATGAACATTTGGCTATGAAAATCAAAGTTACTTCATAAGAGATGTGGCTGAGCTTTCTCTTTAATAGCAGGCTTGTGATTGATTGAACTCTGTTGAAGGTCTATGAACGACCCCACTGTGTACACATCCAGCATCACTCATATCAGAACAATAACATGTATTTTCTGATTGTTTACCCGAAAATAAGGAAACTCACTTGTCTTTTTAAGACATCTTTAGCAATGTTTAATTTTCTTAACAATAATTAAAAGACTAAGTTCAATAATTAGCTCATTAACAATTCCTACTGCAATCAATGACTCATATATGAGGATCTATCACTCTTGGTTCTTCACATTTTGTGATACCAGAAGGAATTGTAGTTCCTGTTGAATGTAATTCATGTGTTCTCCAGTGGCAGGGCTCCTCTAATGTTTATGCTGCCTGTAGTTTTTGTGCCACTACACTGAAACAAAAGATCTATGCTCCCTCGGTGTTAATACTGGGTCCATTTTTGTTTTTATTATATATGCTCCCACTTGGTCACACGTTTCTTTATATTCTTATGCAGACGATACACAAATGAAATAACGATATACAGCAAACTGTTTATCCTTATTTTCTTGCGATTATTTTATACAAAAATTCGACTCTCATACATTTAGGTAGTTTTATAATTCAGTTATGAAAAAATTGACCTACAACTTAAACCTAAATTTTTTACCAACCACATTACGACATCCACCACCCAAGTCCTACTTGACCCACCGCTGTATTTTCACTGTCCACTTTATGCTTCTGCTATGCAGAGGCCTAACTGCCAGGAGGTAATTTTTCTGATTGTTTATATCTTAGCACAATATAGGGAAATTTTGAAGGATAAAGTGATTCAGTCTGCAAAAGAACTGCGACTTGGGAGAAAATTTATTTTCCAGCAAGATAATTCCCCCAAGCTCAAACGCTGCATGGTTTAATGACATTAATTAATTAATTGACATTGCTTTGTAGAAATGTATTAAAGAAGATGTGTAAGCAACATTTAAGCAACATTTACTATATTCTTTATATTATCTTTATATTATATCTTTATCTTTTTACTATATTTTTCATTTACTATACTATACTATACTCATTGCACATAATCTAAAACACTCTAGCTGTATAAACTATAATCATTAAAATCAACACAAAAAAGAGCCAAAATATATCACTTTACATGTAATGAATATAAATATATGAAGAAATAAGCTCTTCTGTGATATTCTACTTTTTTTGAGAAGCACTAGTAGTTGTCTCCCGCTTCCAGGTGTCAAAAACCAATTAAGCAGGAAGTTTTATTTTTAAGGTTAGATGTTTCAAAACTTTACATAGTGGAAAGTGAAATAGTCGATTTGTTGTTTCAGGCCCTACAACAAGACTTTTTAATATTTTGCTGTAGATATATCCATATTGTTGGCCATTCCTCTTTCTACTTTTAAACAACGTGCAAAACAGTGTAGCAACTACAGAATCAACTGTGTGTGAGAGCAGAAGAAGAATAAAGCTCTTCTTTCAAACTTTCTGTCTTGAAATGTGCAAAATCGTCAAAGCAGCTCCATCTCGTAAACCTCCCACTCGCTGTTTGCAACAGAGCTACTCGGTGTGAAGCGCTGCTGTACATCTGTGTTTACCAGATTCCCTACGGTGTCAGTGATTGTGTGTCCTGTTAGCATGGCGGAACACAGCCTGGTGGAGATAGCGTGACTTGAGAGGTTCTGACTGTTTGGATCCCTGACATCAAAGCTTGCCCATGATATGACACATGCTTCTGGAGTGTGTAAGCCTAGAACAGCATAGTCCAAAGCGGCAAGCATGCAGCCAGCTGTTATTAAATGGATGTCCCCCTTTTTTTCCACAATGCTGAGTCCCAGTGAATCTCCAGACCCAGAAAAAGGATATTTCACTGGGGACCTCACATGACACACACGCACTCTCTTAGCAGCTTCTCAAACAAAACTGCTTTCTGTCAGTCTGGCTTTATCTGAATGTGTCCTGTGGTGTGTGGGTTTTTAAAAAACTGAAAGCTTCAACACTGTTGGGTGAGATCTCTCTGCTCTCTCACGAAAGGCAGAGCACCAGACTGCCAAGATCATGGATTGTTTTTCCATGTGGTTTCAGCTTTTAATCTGTCTCATCTCAGCCACTCCAACTTCTAATCAAAAACAGAGGAACAAATGCACAGTGCAACTGAGATTTGTGGAGTACAAATCAAAACGCGATGATGGCTAAATAACAAGGCAGTGGATCACCAAAGTAATTGACTATTATCCTGAAAGGAATACAAATATCTGTGCTACACTGTATGACAATCCTTTAGTAGTAGTAGGTAAAGATCTTACACTTAAAGATAAAATGTCAACCTCATGTTGATGCTTGAAGGAAAGTCAGGGAATCAAAATTCTTAGCATTGAAAAGTATGTGTCCTCTGACAACTCTGAATTTTGTGGGTATCAATCCCATCAAGGTTTTCTCCAGGGGATAGGTGAACATTTTTACCTGCTTGAGTCTCAAACAGAATCAATCCATCATCATAATCCATCCGTCTTCCTCTTATCTTGGGTTGGATCACAAGGCTGTAGGTGAAGCAAGAGTACAGTATTCCAGTCATCCCTCTGTCTCGACAAACTTTTCAGCATCTCCTGAGAGATCCCAAGTTTGTTTTCGAGACCAGAGTTCTCAAGGTCTTGGTCTTCCCCCTCTTCGATGTGTCGGGAAAACTTCCAACGGCACGTGGGAGATATCCTAGCCCAAGCCACCTCAACTGACTCCTGATGTGAAGGAACCGTAGCCTTTGTCTGCACTCGTGCCTGATGTTCATGTTCCTCATCCTATCTCTAATACTTGGCTTCTTCTAACTACCCAAATCTTAGGACCTTCAGTGAGGGTTGGGACATAGATTAAGAGATAAGTAAAAAGATTTGCCTTCCAGTTCAGCTCTGTCTTCACCACAACAGTCTGGTATGACGCCTGCATTACCACTGATGCCATTTTCCAATCGTTCATTAACAGGACCCCAAGATACTAGACCTTCTTCACTTGAGGCAGCAACCTCTGCCACCCTCGGCCTGCAGGGAAATATATATCATTTTAGGGGGCAAAGAACCATGGCCTCCGACTGTATTATGTTGACTTTCTTCAGGGCTGCTTCTCAGTGCATCCTGATGAAGCTAACAAGAGTTTGTCATCTGCATAAAGCAGAGACGCAACTCAAAGGGAACCAAACCAAAAAGTCTCTTCACCAATGGCCTTTAATACAAGACTATCACAAACAGCATTAAATCAATTTCTATAAGTTGATATTAAATTGCAGGGCAATTCCAGCAGTTGTCAAGATATTTTTACTAAAAGGAAAGAAATCTATATCAAAGAGGGAAAAAAATCCATTCCACTGAGCTGCTTTTTCTGCACTGCTCTCCTGCTCCTACATCAAGTCAATGTTTCACCAAATTTTCTCTCACTTCATTTAATCTGTTCACCCACATTTTCATTCTGACTGCCCCCTTCACAAAAGCCAGTTTTCTTTTCCAATTAGAATGAGATGAGTCATCGTCAGAGTGAAAATAGCAGTTGGTGTGGGCTTTTCTGAACATTTTGTATCCTTTATAGATCGAGGCTGGGAGAAAGAGAAGGAGACCAAAGGACGAGAAAGTGGGGCCCAATCAGCTCTCTCTTGCCGCGTAATTATAACACAACCTAATTGAGCTGTCCGCTAAGTTCAAAGCAAATATTGTTCGTGGCTCCCTCACCCCAACCCAAACACACACATTACTCACTTTTTCCACCACTATTTCATATCCAATCAGAGTTAACTTTGTTCTTATGTAGCTCCAAACCTTCAGCACAAGCATCTTTATTGGCCCGACAAAATTAATGTTGTGTGATCATGTTCAGCGAGCGTTAAAGGCAACAATGCTCTCTGTTAATGCAGTCTTCCCTTCAGTGTATCTGAGGGACACGCTGCCCCAAATAACTGGTTTCATATAAAGGGGCCTACAGAGGGTTCAAGCTGGGGCTTGAACAGAAGGGAGGGTCACGCTAGGGAACATCAACCTACTTGCTCTGCATGATTTGCATTCATTTTGCTGGTTTCCATAGAGACTAAACGTGTCTTTGACAGAGTTAGAAAAACCTTATCTTGGTAAACACAACAAGTCACTCCCAGGATCCAATAATTAATATAGCTTGTTTATTGCTCTAGTATATTATAGATAAATGTCCAAACTGAGCAAGGATGCTCAAGTTAGCCATGCCTCGCTACTTAACTTTTGTATACATAATCAGTAAAATTCCAACATTTTTATAAACATGGCTTTCCAAGGAGTCTTTGTTATTTAGAGCCAAGGTCTCGATCTATGAAGGGGGTCAACAAACCCCCATCCCACCCTCACCCTGTCTGACACACATACACACACAATGCAACGATAGAATATGTGGGACTGCATTTTTATGCAGAGATTGGTCTAAAGTTTGAAGAGCGTTTATAATTCATTACATTTTATAATTCATCAAATACTTTGACGAGTTGAGTGAACTTTTATAAAAAATTGTAATTTGCATAAAAAAGCAGGAGTTAAATATTTTTCTCAAACATTTTTATTATTCATGCAACTGTGCAGTACAACAAATACATAGGAAAGTGTGAAGAAGCATCCCAGTTTAGTTACCGTACGCTGAGACTACAAAGATCCACTTAAGATCACAGAGTTCTCGGATAGAGACAGGAGAGGCAATGGGATGCAGCCAGTGGAGCCTATACAGTATATGATCCAGAACACAAGCTCTGCTGAGTGCCATTAGTATACGTATAAGAACATTTTTATTTACTGTAGCTGTGGCAGGTGACACATTGTACAAGTTTTCCCATTTCAAAAACACAAAAAGATGTATTCAGTTCTCCAGCTTTGCACGTCACCTAATTTCCCTAAAATTTTTACCGCCCGCAACTAAAAATGTTGTGAAGTTCTCAACATCCTCATCTCAATAATATCAGGTCGTTCCCTACCAGCTACATTCTTATTATTACGTCTTACACATCTGGAATCATGTGTAAGAAATATGTTGCCCCGCTTGTCAACCATGCTGCACTTTGAAATGCCAAGATGTTAAAGGTAGCCTATGGAATTGACTTAACAGCTGGAGTCTGCGTGACCATATCTCACTCCCTGCTTTATATCTAAACATAAATATATGACAAAAATTTCCAAAATACCTCAGATTTCTTCATAGACAGTGTTTCAAAATGTGTGGAATGTTTTGGTATATTTGGAAAGCAGGAGCTATCAAAATCAAATGATTTCTAGGAGTGATATTGCAGTTACTGGTTGCACTGGTTCAAACAGCTGAAACAGACAATGTGTTCACAAACTTCTGCTGCTTACTTTCACAGGCAAGAGCCGAACCCTAAACAGACCACTTCTGAATGTGGATCTGAGCGATCGGACCTCAAACGTTTCAGGAGTTACACCTAGAGATGCAGCTGTCCACATGTGATTTCATCAATAATACCAGGTCTCAATGGGGGCCTTATTTCCAGTGCATCCTTTCATGTGTGTTGGTCAGCTAACAATCTTCTTATTCCTTGCTTTGTGCTCATTTTGACGCATCTTTTAGCAGTTACCACTATCGACAGTCAATCGGCAGAAAAGCCTGAAGCTCCGATGTAAGTCTTCTTTGCGTGCTAATTTGGAATAACATGGATTTATAATGCATCTTCTCACATTATTCTATAGTTCCACAGGGTACCTCTAACTTAAGGTTTACATATGACAAGATAACCTTCAACCAAACAACCCTCTCTTTTCTGATGCGTTGAAATGTCACTATTTTATATATTTATCATATCCATCGACAAATTACCAAACAGAACTGGGTGATAATATCTGATACGAGAAGGTGAGAGTTCTCTGATCTTTGAGTGTTTTTTTGACGTACCACACAACAGCACATGCAGAGAAAACAGATGCTAACGTGAGAAAGGAGACAGAAGTTTCAGTATTAGTTGAGGCTACGGCCGGGTGTGCATAGATGGGGTTCAGAGTTTTCTGAGAGCAGAGCAACTAGACTACAGGAATGTCTGTAAGAGAGCGACAACAAGGTGAAGGGAAAGTCTTCAGAGTCTAGGGGTTCCTCTCCAGGAGGATAGTCTTTAAGTCCGCAGGGCAGTTGACGTAGAAGACAGCGTGGGAGGAGTTTCGTCTTTCCACAAGGGTGGCGACGGTCTCGCCCAGGTCCAGGTGGTTCAGGTAACCAGGCACCATGCGCTCCAGAGTTGCTACACCTGTGTCGATCTTCATCTGTCAGGGCCAATCAGTAACAGGAAAACGGGGATTTTAGACAAGGGGTAGAATACATAGAGAGCAGCAGGAAAACCGAGGGAAAAAGACATTAACAGCTTTGACTGCCACTGGGTAAACTTACATCAAAAAGCAAGAGTCCAACTGGACATTAGGTGTCAGGGGTGTAAAAAAAAAAGAAAAGGAAATGACAAAAATTAAGGATTTTGAAAAATGCTAAGAATTTAAAGCTAAGAGCTATAAAAATTATTGTGTCATGAAAAAAAGATTCATTTGTAAAGTGACTTGATTAATGGAAAGCAGGTTTGATTGAAACGGCTGTGAAATGGTGAAAACAGTCCTTTCCCTCCCTTACATTCATCGTTCACGGCACAACAATTGAAGTTGATTATCAGAACTTTCAGAAAAAAATTGAATTTATGAAACTGATTGACAGTATATCACAGTATTTTCTTCTTTTTAACTCAGACACATTTTAAATTTTACTTTCATCGCTTACATCTTATCCAGTTATTATTTGTTACTTCACCAATGAGACAGCGTTCCTTAAATGCGTCGTACTTGTATTGTTAGGGTCAAATATAAAAGGGGAAAATTATCAAATTTGAAAAAGGCTGTTTTGATTAAACTCATATTTAAAATAATCAATTCACTTCATATTTTCTTTATCACCATCTTTACCCATCTAGCTCTTAATTCACATGCCTATCCATCGCCTACATTTTGATCGTTTTTTTGTTACCTCTTTACTAGTCATAAAGACGACCACCAGACTCGTTACAAACAAACTTCATCCACATGATCAAACCACCTGACCATCTACTCTCCTTGCACACCTAAACGCCTGCTGCGTAAGGAGAAAGCTGGATCAGAACATGGTCTGGATCACATTGGCTGACTTACATTAGAGCCCGACCGATACATTGGTTGGCTGATATTGGCCAATTTCAGATATATCAGTATCGGCATATGTTATTAGTTCAAGCCAATATTAGAAAAAAAAAAGAAGCTTTTTAAAGAAGACAGTGCTGAAAAGGATGCTTAGAGGATGATTTATTATTATTATTAAATTTTCAGTGAAGGTTACTGTTGGTCACAGGGCATGTGCGTGTTTTTCGCGTGACCATGAGCCCAGTGATAACTGCCAAACGACATCTGTGCACATTAGCGAAGGGGCTAAATGACTGGTACATGGGCTGGTGGGTGGGGCTCTTCTGGGGCTGCTCGCCCTTCTTACACAGGTGTGCAAGTGGGCGATGGTGTGCAGGAGGAAGCAAAGAGGGGGTGTACGGGGAGCACGGCGGGAGGAGACACGCCGACTGACATCAAAGCTACCAAAGCTCATATGTCTGGGTCAATCTGTTTGTTTTGATAATCCTAATTTGGCTGTGAATTTTGTATTTTAGTTCAGAGTGTTTAGTTGTTATAATTTAATGACTCCTTTGGCATGACAGCCACAAATAGGGGGTATTATTAAAGTCTGACAAATCCTGTCCTTAAGGTGGCTCTCCTTTCTCCTGGCCCTGACCCAGACAGGAGGTGTTAAGGAGGAACAACTCTGACACTTTGAAATGACAAACTGCTGATTTAGTAAACTGTGATTTTTTTTTTTTTCTTTTTATTTAGTTTTATTGGACTTGACTATTTTAAAATGTTATGGGTTTGTTTTTTTTTTGTGAAATTTGTTAACTGTAATTTTGCACACATCTAGATCTGTGTGCTGTTTTGAACAGAGTGCTCCTCATTGAACATACGGGGTTATATGGTCGTTTAAGACAAAAGGTTATTTTTAATCAGTAAAATATTGTGCGACCGTTACACATTCGTAACAAATGTTTGATAACCTCTAGGGATTATTGCAAGAAGTTTGCGTATATTGAACTTTTTTACTCTAGGCCCCAATATTGCTTATCGGTTGGGCTGTAATTTATGAGAAAGAAGAGTTCATATTGGCAGGGACGTCACCTTTGCATAATGAACTTGGAAAGGCGCATCAGCGACGGAAATGAGCTACATGAGAGGCCGACTTGGCAGTAGAGTCTCTCAGTGAACTAAATGAAGAGGTCTGAGAAGAGGAGGTCAAGCAGAAATCCCCTCAGCTCTGATGCTCTGCTTTGCGATCCCTTGGAAGGAGCCTCACCTGGTTGAGTTTGCAGGGCACCTCGGGGTACTCCTCTCGCAGTACCTGGCAGAAGGCCAGGGTGGAGGCAGCTCCTACTGTCAGGAAGCCCGTACCAGGCATCAGCAACTTCTCACCTGCCCCGCCTGCAGCACGGAGGAGATACACACAAACCAGAGAACGTGCAGGGAAGGTGTCAATAGACCAGAGCACAAATGAAGAGATCCTCTTTGTTGACTATAGAAGAAAATGTAAAATGTGGGGAGTAACCAGGTAATATCTGGAAACAGATATTGCTCTGGAGTTTTTCATGTTTTATTTTGTTGCTTTCGGGTTACATGACAGGTGTCATCATGTTCTATTATAACTCCCGAAATCTGATTCACCGTTGTAAACCCCACAGAAAGTGATCACCTAACTGCAGTTCCCCTCCTCTACACTGAGAAATATAGAATCTCTCGGCCAGTTGTTTAGGCTTTTTTGGCCCTCATGCTGGCCACCGTCTCTAATCAATACTGCACAGCTGTTGGATCGATCAAGTCGAAAGAAACACGACTCACTGCTGCTCTCTGACCTCCACACGGGCGAGTAAATGCAACAGTTTGCTCCGGTGTGTGAAAACCTGTATGTTGTTTTTCTTCCCCCAAGTGTCCACGGAAAGAAAGAAAATGCATCCATCCTGTTACTGCTGGCACACAGCTGGAACTGTGCATGAAAGCGTGCGGTGAGTAACAACACAGGGTTAAAGGAGTCACCTGTTATGAAGGTGTAGGTACAATTGGAGTCATCCCTCACCAGGGGAAAGAAGCACTTCCATGACACAAACGTGCTGTAGAGCAACGTCTCAACTACCTGCGGAGTTAATGGGACATGAAGTATGACATTATCGTAAGTCGATGTAATATTGGACCTCTCCAGAGACCTCTCACAGCTACCACTGTTGTATCAAATATAACATATGGATGCTTTAAACACAAAGACAATGGGCAATCTCATAGGTGTAGCTGGTGTCTTGTTCTCACCCAGTGTAGGTCCTTGAGGGACTGGGTGTGTGGGGGTCCCCCCTGCCACCAGCTGAAGCCCAGAGAGGAGACGATGTCCGTTACCTTCCCCACAGCCTTCAACAGGTCCTGCTTTGCCTGCTCCGCTCCCTCCTCTGACCCTGGAACAGGGAGAGATGATGGTCCAGCCTTTAAAGCAGCATATGTAATATGTCTGACTGGGGATAGAATACTGGGGGGGTTAAGGGATTATAGTTCTTGCTTAATGCTGCCATTGTTAGACAATTTTATTGATTTGGTGATTCATGACACGTTTGGACAAATGTTAGCTGATAAACTCCCCCTGTCAGGTTCTTAAATGAAGCTAGCGGTGGGCCTCAGAGGCATTGGTCCACCACTTCAGATGGTCCTTAAAACCGTTCCTCGTCTCCTATTCGGATCCTCCTGAGATTTTGTGCAGATAATAACCAGTCCTGGTAAATGAATCTGCATCTTTTTTTCTTTTTTTTTTAATCTCCTCCTCTGTTTGTTTCAGCAAGCAGACTGGAACTTTTGGTTCAGACTCAAATGTTTCAGCAACTCTTGCCTGAACTGATTTGAAATAGTCATACATGAATTACAATAACTGACTTTTTTAGTCTCCTTGGACAGGCCAAAGTAAAAATCAGCATTTAGGTTTGTGTCTAAATACCTTCAAACTTCTATCAAAGAGATTTTTAGTGTGAGTTATGTAGCAAATATTTACAGGTTAAAAGTCTAAAACAGGATGATGAATACATTGACCATCAAACCTGCGAAACAGCAGGACTTCAGGATTCTCATTGTTTCAGGGAGGTGCTGGCGTCTATTCAAACCTCTGACTCTGGTTTTGTACGGGTACAGCTCTAACAGTAGTGTTAGTGTTAGTGATGGCTGTAACACTGATGAAATCCATTAGCCTGGGTCTACACTTACCCACATTCCCCACTATAGTGGTGAGGTTAGCCTTTGTGGTGGGACTGACAAAAGATTGGAGTCTCTCCAGCCGGCTACTGTCCCTAGAGATCACCGAGACTTTGAAACCTACACGCGCACACACACACACACACACACAGCATTAATCTATATTGCAGACAAACAAAACCTGCAACTTTAACACAGATACAGTAGAACTAATCCATCTCGCATGAAAATGAACATTCACCAATAGGCCCAGATTGTGTTTATCAAGGTCATCAGCAGGATAAATGTGACGGAGCAGCAGATGGTTCATTCATGCTCGGGTCAGACAGCATAGCCACACACACGACGTAAATCCAAAGCCAATGTGTTCTGATCACACTGTTTATTTGACTGGTTCAGGCAGTGGGCAGAGGCGGTGCCATCCCACTCCACTACAATTTCAGATCAATATGATGGTAGGAGGTAGAGTCTGAAACTAGGGCCACAAAACCACAGGCAGGAAAATCTCAAAAATGATCAAATCGAAAAGCACCGAAGCATCAAAAACAGCACGTCTAGTTTAAATTGAAACCCTGAAGCTGTATGTATTTCTTCTTCCTATCATTATTATCTCTGGAAACTTGTAAATATAACAATGACTACTGAATTCATGACTACAGCACCCCGGTGTTAATTTTGCCGGCTGATTTCGTTTTAGTCTTTTGGCTCAAATGCATATTAGTTTTTAGTCTTTTTGAGCTTGCCAGTGTTCTTCCCACGCAGCTCCAAACCACGGGGCGTCACCACGCCTTGCGTGTTGGTTTTCTCGTGGACTGATAGTAAAAATGTGTCCACGGATCAAGTGTTCTCCTCCGATCGAGCCCCGGGCCTCTGCAGCCATCTTCACCAGTCGTGGCCGTGGACGTGAGGTGATCCAGCCAATGACAGGACGCACACACACGCTCGGACGGAGACGAGCCAACCGGTGTAAATGCGCCTTATTTGGATTCCGAAATTTCCGACAGCCCACAATCGACATTTTCGTGCCGTCAACGAAAACACAAAACACACTTTGTCTTAGTTTTTATTATCAAAGATTATTTTTTGGTCATAAATTTCTTCGACGAACTGAAGACTGCAGCAGCCACACCTGGCAGAGAGGCTGATCCTGTGCCGATCACTGGACATGAAGAGAGAATTCCCAACATCGATCAAACATCTGGTCCGTCATGTTGAGCATGAAAGTGTTCAATCAGTATCAACATTAATTTTTAGGCTCCACAAAAAGTCCACCTCCCATCTAGAATATATTGAGCATATTTTCCCCCGAGGCGCAAGTGTCCTTAAGTGGCCCCTGAGCATCTTACCTTTGTCCAGCAGTGCTTTAACTATCCCCGAGCCCACTAAGCCCGCTCCTCCCAGAACTAACACGACCCTGTCCGAGTTTGACATGCTGAGGCTGACACTCGGTGCGCTGCACGACAAGCTGCTGACAAGACCGGGGCAGCTGGGTCGATCCAACATGCTTTAAACTGAACTCAGGGGCCACAGGTCCGCCCTTCAATCGCTGTCACTGAAGCCACGCCCGCAGGCGTGTTTGTGCGTGTGTGTGCGTGTGTGTGCGTGTGCGTTTGCGTAAGTTAGGAAGTTCACAACTACTGGCTACGCCGCTTTTAAAGATCAAATGCTGCCATCTAGTGGATTAAACGTTTTTGACAACATAAGTAGGCTGAAGATAAACTCAACTCAGGCTCATTTAACACATCACACAGTGCCTTTTATTCGGCCTATGTTCTCTTTTCCCATGTTCGGTGTAGTTTTAGTGTAAGATTTTTTTTTTTTTTAGATTATAATCTTATTTCTTCTACAGGACTCCTTTACGGCCCACCCCGACACTAACACCACGCGCACCCTCCGCAGCTGTGAAAATCCATGCCACGTGACAATGTTTACTTTATCCAGAACAATCGAGTAGCTAGCAGCTGCTCCGGGGCGACTCTGTGACCGGAAATGTTTGGCTCGATTCATTGATTAACATCTGAACGGGTGCCTGATAGCGGTGAGTCTGTGTGTGCTCTGTGGGTCAAGTAAAGCTCATATTTTTGACCGAACTTTAAGCTGTCGCACCGAGCTAACGTTAGCTTAGCACTGACGCCACACGTTAGCTCTTACGCCGAGGTATCGATCAGAATCCTAGTAATTTGATTGCCTTGCGTTTGGGTAAAATATCCCACCATCTAAACCCCAGACCACAACGTTTCCTAAACCAATGTCTTAATCTCTCAAAATCGGCGTTTCCCCAAACCAGCACGAAGCTATCCTTCCTATTAGAAATGGGGATATTGGTAACTCCCCGCGTCTTTCCCGACGCTCACAGCGCGGTGGTTGACAGCTTGGGAAGTTCACTCCGCGCTGCCTGGTACGTTCACAGGGTAGTGGCTACATGTAGCTAGCATCGTTCATTTCGAAATTACGACAAATTGTTAAAAAGCAAGAGAGTTTTGAATCAGTAGATATATATTTTTTAAGGATTTGTGACGTTCTCGCCGTCACAAAAGGACGAAAGCGACCCGGTAGCAGGTAAACTAGTGTTTTTGCTAACGTGAATATGTGAGGAAACGGCTAATGTCCAAGAGCTGCGGGCGACTCAGTTCATAAAAACTAGAATGTTCCATTTTACTGTTTTAAGTTTTTTCCGTTTTATATATTAAGGATTATGGACTACAGTTAGGGAAAAAAACAAATACCTCATTTCAAAGTATTTGAATATTTCAGTGTAATTGTATAAGCCATAATCACCGAACCAAAAAAGGCTTGATATATTTTGCTTTATGTGCATTGGATATAGAATATATTACGGTTGAAATTTATGAATTCTGAATTTGTTAACTTTTCATGTAGCTTAATATATTCAGCACCCACAAATGAATTAATGCAAATTCCACTTATGGGGCCTAAATGTAGATGTAGGCAAAACTAAGGTTCAAATATTGGAATGTTTTCCCTGTAAATCTTAATTTTCCTCTTAAGAAATGATCCCTCTGTGATGTAAAGCCTATGTAATTAATAGCAAAAAAGAAATTATGAAAGGAGACCAGGTTCCATCCTCCATTTCAGTGTCCCACTCGTGTCTGTCAGCTGAATGAAAGATGAGCGTCTCCAGGCCGAGAGCCACAGATCTACTGAGTGCCTACGATCTCAGTTTGGAGCAGCAGATCGCGGGCCGAGGTTCGAGCCTGGTGTGCCAAGATAAGGAGCTGTGGATGCAGGTGGAGGTGTTGCTGAGGGAAGGAGATGCTCAGGAGACACACTGTCTGGGTCTGGAGCCGCTGAGGCTGATGGAAGAGTCGCTCAAAGCAGCGGCGAGCGGCGGGAGAGCGAAAGCCAGGGGAGGGCTTCGAGGTCTGGCAAAAGCTTTTGAGGTTGTGGAGCAAGCGGCCTTAAACCTTTACCTCGGCCCCTGGAGGGAGGAGTACAAGGTGGTCAAGGTTAGCTGACAATGCTGAAATGATGGTGTCATGTGTACAATTTCAGATTTCAGTTTTAATCAAGAAATCTTTTTTACTCTAATGGTTACTCACAATGTTGGTCAATTTCCTGTTTTTATTATTGTCATCTAGGGATGAAGCTAATGGTAATTTTTCACAGCACCTAAAGTCTTCAATTACTTAACAGGACAAGACTCAATGGCTCTTAATTTACTACCACAAATAACAAAGAAAAACATCAAATCGTCACATTTAAGAAGCTGGAACCAGCAAATACATCATTAATTACTGTGGTGTTTAATAGGAAACATGAATTAACGCTCATTAATGCAGTAATAATCATTTACAACAGTAGATGTGTCATGTAATCACTTACTAACAGTCCTCATGGTAATGAAGGTACTGATTCAATAGTTGGTAACCATGTTATTAGCATTAGATAACAAAGTAATTCCTACTAACTAAGTGATCAATAATACCTTTGGATGCATTTTAACACAGACAACCACTTAACCCAAACCCTAATAAAGCATTTATAAACCTGAAAAATCACCTATTAACAGTCTTTGTGACCCTAATTTTAGAGTTGGAAACACGTATCCCTTAAATAGCAGCACTGTTTTAAATGGTTGAATAATGTATGAAATAGTATCTCATTTAACATGAAGACCAGTAGTAAATGATTAGTTGGCACATTAGTTGTTAGTAAATTCTTCCTACTGTTAATTAATGTAACCTTCCTTTAAGGTGTGGCCATTATTTTTATTATTTTGCATGATTGTTCAGGATAAAATCATTAGACTTTGACATATTTACAGTTTAGATTGTCTTCTCTTTTGTGTCTCAGATGTACTCCGGCACATTCACCCACTATATCAAACCGGTGCTATCGATGCCCCAGATTGAGAAGCTGTTCGGCCTGCTGGGTTACCAGGTCAGCTCACCTCGGCACGAGCAGCTTCGCCTCCGGCCGCCCAGAGTTGGACCTGCCTCCCTCGATGACCTCCTCCGCTTGTCGTGTGCTTTTTTTCTGGCCCGCTGCGAGTGTCGCCAGCTCCTGAAGGCTCTGGGGAAGAACGCCGGTGAGGCCCAGTGGGAGCTGAGTGTGGTGATGGAGAGGCTGAGAGGACACAGCCTACAAGTATGTCTACCACTCACTCATTTGCCAGTCAATCAATAATGGGGTGAGGTTCAGTCACGTCTTTAGTGGAGATAGGATGTTTCCTCATTTACAGTCTCAGTTTGTGATTTATATATTCAACAACCCTAGCTGATCAGTCAGTCATATATACACTCGTTTATACTGTGTATTCCATATTGTTGCTTACATGAACAACAAACTGCCAAGTTGTGACAGACAGCACATAGTCTGATGTCTGTGGAGTCGTGTTGGGTTATTCTGTAGCAGCATGTGATGCACTCAAAGTAATGTAGTGGGTAAATCTGCATAATGGCACACCCTTCTCTTAAGTTAGAAGCTCCAGATTCAGCATTATGTGTGTGACCGGGGCGGCTGTGGCGCAGATGGTAGAGCGGTCGTCCAGTGATCGGAAGGTTCCTGGTTCAATCCCAGATCCTGCAGTTACCATGTCTTCAGTGTCCTTGTCCTTGAGCAAGACACTGAACCCCAAATTGCTCCTGATGATGCTGAGCCATCAGTGTATGAGTGTGTGAATGGGTGAATGCCAAACCTGTAGTGTAAAAGCACATTTAGTGGTCAACAATGTCTAGAAAAGCGCTATATAAATAAAGGACATTTACCTTTTTTACCATTTATACTTCCTTCAAATAGTGTCAGGGATTTTCTGATGCTACATTAAACTAATGATGGTACATTAAAAAGCACCCATGGACAACAGACTTAAGAATCACACCACATAGTCATATTTATTAAAAGATAAATGCAGACTGCTGTAGAATTGCTTTTCCACATAGAACAGAACATTTAATGCTGTTTAAATGTGTTTAGTTACATTTCCAGCATTATTATATCAAAGATTTTATTGTGGTGCAGTTGTTCAAAGCATTCTGTTTTCGCTTGATAAAATCACCAAATTGACCATGGAATGATGGTGTGCCTGAATCTCAGATGTCTACTCTCGGCGCAATGACTAGGATGACTCAAACTCCAGCAAAATACCCACAATTCTCACTCTCATTGGTATTGTAGTGTGCCCAAAATACCACACAAGGTCAGAAAATAAAGAATTTGGAGCTTCGGTTGCCAGCGTCGGTGGTGTTTTATGTCGAAGTTTTGTATTAGGACAATTTCTTACATCTTTAATATGCTCATTATGATTTAATCTATTTAGATAGAAATCTTATTGACAGCATCTTAATTGAAGGATTTCCTCTTTTACATGAACCCAACTATTCCCATCACTTTTCTACTGTACTACTACTTATTGATACACGTAACAAGAATTTCATTCATTTAAAATTAAGTAGTTGTGATTGTTTAATGTTGATTGGATTACTCATCGTGCTGCCACCTTAGTGTGCCCTGCAGTTGCCTCTCTGGGACAAATTGAATTGAATCAAGTAACGCCCTACTGTTAGTACAAAGCCTTAGCCAGATCGAATGACCGTGAATAGTACAACACAAATACAAAAACTATTGAGACTGACTGCCAGTTGGTGCCGACAGGTGGCTCTCGACAACACCAAGAAGAAGCTGGAGGTTAACCAGCCGAAATTTGAAGGAGACCTGGAGATGGATTTGTACACAGATGAGCAGGTTAATGGGGGACAGAGGGGGACAATCATTGAAGACGACGAGAGTCCCCACTCTTCAGTTTTGGTGACTCAGAGCACTGCGTCACTGTCCACTGCCAAGGTACAAAGCAATGGAGTGACTTCCTCGTCCACTTCATCCAGCTCCATGCCCACCAGAGAGAACGTCCACTTCTCTACACTCAACTGCCAGCTGACTAAGACATCACGACTGGAGGCAAATGCAGTCGGCTCGGCCAGCATGCAGCAACGCAGGCGTACCTGTGAAGAGTCGACGTCACAGTCACACAGCCTGCAGGGAGAAGCTATGGGGCCTTTTGAGAGTGCAGATGAAGTTGACCACTTCTGCAGATGTCTCCAGTCTCCCCATCTTTTTTGTGTTAAACTCTGTATTCAGTGCAACGCCTACCACAACATCACCTGTGCCTTGCTCGAGCATTGCACCACACAGTGCCACCGCGTGGTGTTCCCTGACATGCCGACTGAAGAGATGGGAGACTTAAGAGCGGCATCTCTGCAGGCTGGAAGTCTCATGATGAGCACATCAC
Organism: Mola mola; assembly: GCA_001698575.1. Lineage (NCBI taxonomy): Eukaryota > Metazoa > Chordata > Actinopteri > Tetraodontiformes > Molidae > Mola > Mola mola. The sequence goes on from KV751413.1 coordinate 583,297, forward strand.
CGACTCTCACCAGCAGCAGTGCAGACATGTCTTCCTTAACTCTCTGCGATGATCCTAAATCGATAATTTCATCCCTTCAGCCAATCGGCTACCACGACTGCTGTAACCTTGCCCAGCCGGACCCTCAGGTCCTGTGTCTCACCTGCAGAGTCTTCCACTCCAGCTCCTGCAGAGGGATAGACGTCTGCAAGATGCACCACAAGATCAAGCTGCTGGGAGTGTGCCGCTGTGGGAGGACATGTTCCAGGAAACCCCTGGTCCTGTGTCGATACTGTGGAAACGATTACTGTAGGGATTGTTGGTACAGAAATCCAGTTGTATGTGCCTGCGGCCAAACTTTCGACCAGTCCTCCTCTGTGTGATTTGTATTGAAAAAATATTGCACCAACGAGGCACAGCTAGCACAAACACTCTGCCTTAAATCTGCATTTTGAAAATCAAGAATGAAAAATCAAATGTTGCCTTGACACGGTGTTCAAATTTTTTTTTTAATGTGGATTTGCATCACTTTGTCTGTAAGCGGCCATATATTAGTTGTTAATATCAACACTTTTGAAACATTGTGTATTGTTGAAATTTGAAGTTGTGATTGCATTTGTGCTCTTGCGTCACTTTATTGCATTTGTGAAGAACAAAGGACATGTTGTTTTGTATTTTCTTTTCCTGCACACAGATTGAAGTAAACAGTTAATGTGCCATTGGTCTGTGTTTTATTATTTGTGAGAACATTTGTTTGATGACTGTGTAGGCCTGCGTATGCAAACTAATTTAGTCGGTTTAGTAAATGTTAGATTTTGGATAGTACTACAGTTGTGTTTGCCTTTTATATTTCCACAATGCTTTTAAAATGTAAGAGTCACATTATGACTGCAGTATAGACTTTCAGCTTTAATTAAAGGGGTTTAACACAATATTGCTTAAAATTAATTGGACATTTTACAGACCAACTTTTTAATATCCAGCTGCGGTCTATCCCCTCATTCCGTAACAAATTAAACCTGCCTTTCACAGCTACTCAGTGAAACTTTGAATATGAGTCCTAAAGAGGTGTCAATGCATGCGAAGGAGGCTATCATTAGGTTTAGAAAAAATAAAACAAACATGATGGCTGCCAGGAGAACAGAGTCACTGGTTTTGTTAATGATGGGACTTGCTAATGGAAGAATCAGGATGAATTCAGAGGTGTATAGGGCTATACTTGATGCTCAAATTCAGCCAGAGTGATAGGATGTTGCGTCACAGTAAAAATGGATAATGACCCAATAGATACTGAGATTTGTTTACTGAAAAAATGTCTAGTCTTGGAGATGATGGTCATAGAATGTCCAGCGCAATCAATAGACCTTAGTTCATTTTGGCTATTGAGCCTCGGTGTGTGTAACTATATACATTATTTTATGTAGTAAGAATTTGAATTGTAAGTCATATTTGGGAGAAAACCCCTAAATCAAAAAGCCTACTTGTGCAGTGTGTGGTAGTTGCATGCTGAGAGCTGGCATATTTGCTCATATTTGCTTGTAATTTGAGAACTTAATCTGTTTAGGATTCACGAGCATAAAACCATTTGAGAGGAAAATTCTGCCCTTGTTAAAGCACGTACCAGAAAGCAGGCGCAGTACCCTGACCACAGCTCAGCAGACATTCCCTCTGGTTTTGCATTATTCCAAATATCTCAGTGTTGTACTCATTATTTAGAGCGGCAACATGATCTTCATGATAATCGATTAATTTATTTGAGTTTATGCTTTATCATCATTGGAGGTGTTGTTTATTTTCCTGTTAATGGATTGACTGGGAGATGAAATAGAAAATTGTAAAAAGCAGACATCACATTTTTTAAGACAAGCAGAATTTTCAAATTTTCAGTTTAAAAAAAAAAAAAAAAAAAAAAAAAAAAAAAAAACAAACCCCAAT
>KV751413.1:591172-633976 GCA_001698575.1 Mola mola
AACTCAGTATTAAAGTTCACTCTGCAAAACGTTAAACAAACAACACTGTGAACAAAACAGTTTTGTTTATCCTGTGCTTTGATTGCATAAAATTGTGTGCAAGTCATGTGATGTTCTTAGTGACACTGACACTTGGTAGTTTTTTTAATGCACGTGTATGAACTCTTGTCAAATTCCAGAAAGCAAAATTCAGGGTTGTTTCTCACTGTTTTCAGAATCAATTGGAAGAGCAATATGGTGAACATTATGCCCAGAAAGTAGAAGACAGGCTCCTGCACTACCTACACAAGCTGGAGACTGTGTTACCAGGTGATACCTACATTGACAAGGTGTGTGTTTTACATTAACGGCACTTTAATCAGTGCTTGCAGTTTGGTGTCCACTTTGAAAGACACATTATGTCCAAATCATGAGTTGTCATGTTCCCTTTCATTTAACATGAAATAGTAAGTAAATAGCGACATTGTGTAAAAGATATGCCAGTTTATGAAGAAAAATATGATTATAATGACATCTTTTTAATGTGTTATATTAAAACTACATTTAAGAAGTGATTTTTTAAAAAATTGAAACTAATGTGGTAAATAGAAAGAGCTGATTGTGTGTATTGAGAACTTAGATCTATTTATTACCCTCAAGAGGGTACTGCAATCACATCCAGCTGTCCAGACCTGTAACTCAAAAACTACAGAAGGTCTCCACAATATTTAATTCCTCCTGAATGATCATCTGAATCTAAAATGTTTGTCAAAGGATTCTTCACCAAATTACTTAAAGTTTTACAATAAAAAGAATCATGGCAAACCACCTCAACCCCAACCCCTTGTGTCCCTGGTGTAAGCCTTGGTCACATCTTACACCCAAACCTTGGGCTTGTACATGGTGTATATCTGTAGGTTGTTTCTTTTTGTGAGCGTACTGATCAGCACTCTAGTGGAGGTGATGTCTCATTCTAATTATTCTGCCATTTCATACTAAGGTGGAGGCAGCTGCATCTGCTTGGTTTCCTTATTGTCTGTCTTGTATAATACACATATTGAATGTGGAGAGTGGAGATTCTCAACATGATAGAGAATAGAGCGGAGACCGTCTCAAGCTCTACACCATTTTGAAATGTATTCCATTTAACACAATCAACAGTTGTAGCACACTACCTATGGTGCTTATTTAGTAATGTGTTGCCAAATCATGGCTAAATGAATAACAATGTCAGCTCATTTACTCATAGGGAATATTTATGCTGAAAAGTCTCAGGTAGCTGGTGTTGCACACGCAACCTTCTGTTGTGCCTTAGTTTAGTGTTTCTCAACAAACATGCATTGTCTATTCTTGAAGCATGGTCATGAATCTTTGCTGCATAGGGCCACTAGTGAACACTAATTCCAAGGGGTACCAGAAAACATAGGTAGAACCCAAAGAGGGCAGGGTATCAATGAAAAAAAAATCCTGTAACAAGTACCAGAACCTACAGTGCTACTTTATTCATGGCCCATCATTTGTTAAAAGGTTTTAGTTTCATGGAATGTGTTCAACTTCACTACACCATCGACTGAGTTAAAGCTGCTGCTGTGATGGGCTCATCACATGTTGCATTGAAACTCTGGTTGCAATAATTGGCTGTGAGACAACCAGAACAGAAATAGCCATTTTTATTTTTTTTGACATTTGAAGACAAAAAGCAATGGGTTGGGTTATCCCGGTAGATATTGAATAGCAGTACCCAGACCTAGATATAGCAGACTATAAAAATTGCGAGACTGTTTTTTCTGATATTCTAACAAGAATTTTTCACATGATGACATTTTTGCCATATATGACTGTGTGAAATAGATACTGAAAAAAGGAAATCCCATGGATGAAGAGGAGAAGCTGTTGCTGGAAGTAATTGCCTCTGACTCCCAGACCATAGAAACAACTCTGAAGAAAATGCTGCACTGTGGTAAGAAATAAATCTCCCACCACTGAATGCAGATTATATACAAATGAAATTTACTTTATGTATGAGAACGACACAATGTCCTTGTGCTGTCACTTAGAATTAGAATTTTAGTATTTTTACTGCATTGACTGCTGATTTTCCAACATACAGGTAATTTCATTGCATGAGTGGCGTAAACTTTCAATATGAAATCAATAAAATTATGGACGCAGTGGAAGTAACACCATGATATAATGCATCTTAATGTATGAAAGTAATTGACAAAACATCATTCTGTATTTTTTGTATCAGTACACCTCAGAGCACCCCACTGTCTGGATAATTTCTATTCAGATAAGTATGATCAGAAAGTTAGCTGAGCAGAAAGGAGTTTACAAAGGGTTTACAAACCATGCATAGCTGCAAATATAAACAGATCTCCCTGTGTCTGCGTGGGTTTTCTCCGGGTACTCCGGCTTCCTCCCACATTCCAAAAACATGCAAATCTGGGGGTAGGTTAATTGGTCACTCTAAATTGCCCGTAGGTGTGAATGTGAGTGTGGATGGTTGTTTGTCTCTACATGTCAGCCCTGCGATGAACTGGCGACTCATCCAGGGTGTACCCCGCCTTCGCCCCAAGATGCTGAGATAGGCTCCAGCCCCCCCCGCGACCCCTAACGGGATAAGCGGTAGAAAATGAATGAATGAATGAATGAATATACTGTATATATAACACTTATCTATATCGATAATGAATCAGATTTAATTATGCTTTTACTCTGTATATCCTTATGTTATACTATCTTTGGACCGATAAAAATGGATTTAATTTCCATTTAGCAAATGATATATTACCTAATCTGATGACGGTTAGATAAACTCTGTTATTTTAAATGTACTGTGCTTTTTTCCTTTAGATGTTGCCGCCTGTCATCCTGGCAGGGATCCTCAGACATCAGAACATGGCAGACATGGAAGAGAAAGCTCTCAGGTCAAGTGTGTTCTGCATGGCAGCTCCTCAAAGGCCGACTTCAAGTCAGTGGAAGTCATAACTACCCTAGAGTTTCAGCCAGTGGCTTTAAAGGGAGAAGAAGAGGCTGAAGAAGATGTGTCCAAGGACACCCATTTGTTATTGGAGAATGAAAATGACTCAGATGTTGGAAAACATCAACAAACAGAGGATGAAAGTGTGGTAGTAGAGAGGATGGGGGAGGAGAGCGGTCACCAGGAAAAGGAGGAAATCACCCGGGGGAGCACTGTAGGTGTTCAGGAGGCGACTTCCTCTCCTCAGTTCTGCTCCAAACACCAGCGATGGGTGAAGAGTATTCTGCAGGAGTGTCCCGATGTGCGCTCTGAAGAGTTGTTGCTTCAGGCGAACGTTTCATCCTCTCCTCTGCTGTTCCAGTCATCTTCATCTGTCACTTCATCACAGGACCTCACTCCTTCTGACCTCATTCCATGCCCCCCTGATCAACAGCACCCACCTTCACACACCTCCACCCATCTTCAAACTACAGGCAAGCCATGTAAACAAGCACACCCTAAAGATAAGCTGAGGTCTGGTTCACATACAAACAGTACTCTTCAAGAGGAACCACTACTTCAGCCATTTAAATCCAGAAAAGACTTGAACCTGCTGGCTGTGGTCCAATTGGTAGATATTGCCTCTGTCAGAGGGCTCAACCCTCCATTTAAACCCCATCAAGAATCTCTAAATCAATTTACTGGGTCTGTTAACAGTCAGGCAGCTTCCACTTCCAGTCCGCATTTTCAAAGTTCTCCACACCCTCATACTTCAAGAAACAATTCCATACTCCAGGGAATGACGAGAGACTGTACATTTGACCGATCTCACAGTGTGGCCCCAATATATCCCCTTAACATCACACACCAAATGCAACCAGCTCCTGGATGTCAGGATGCATCTACCTCTGACAGCTGTCAGCCGTCAGTGCAGCAGTCTTTTTGCAGACTTTCAAGAAAGTACAGATGGGCCTGTACTACCAACCGACAATCACAGACTCTGGATGGATCTGGCCAAAAGCCTGTAGCTGAGCAGCTCAAAATGGCCCCCACTACCTCTTTGAAAAATCCTCTGTCCTTGCCAACTAGTCTCAATGTATCTGGGCTTCCTACACTAGGTGCATCTACCTCTCCCTGTCAACCAGGGATTCAGCAGACCCTTCCATTTATGGAATCCCCTCAAGTTGATTTCCCTCAGACATCTGTAAAATATTGTTCTCAGACATGCATCATGAGTACTATTCAATCAATGACCCCAGCCCACGCTACTGCCTCCTTTACCTCCAATTCTAACTTCATGGCTGACAGATGTGATACGAGCAGATTCCAAAGAGCCCACCTGAGATTATCCCTACCTTGTCAGGCTGTGCTGCTCCAGTCCAAGCTACTACAGCCCTATGTGAGTCTCACTAGGCTTAGCCCTCAGGATTGTTGCCATTTGACACAGGGGAGATCCTCAAACAGGTTTGTTGAGCCTGTGGCACAAAACAGCAGTAATGAAAAAGACAAGAACAGGACGGAGGAGGGGGTAAAAGATGCAAATTCTTCTTTTGATATGAACATTCTTTACTCCAGTTATTCTTCAATCAGTGATGGCGAGGACTCGTTTGATAGCGACCCTGATTACAAACCTTGCATTTCAAAGAAAAGACTTCTGTTAGAGTATGAGGCTGCAAGGACCCTAATTTATAAATGACAACATGTGATCATAAAGACTATAGCCTGACCAATACTGGGTTTCTCACATCAGTGACTTTCCGGGGTCATAACTTTAAAATATCAAAATGTTACAATATATCAAATGTGAGTGATTTTAGCTCACCGTGGGCCCCAAGTAGCCTAAAACTGTTTCTAAAGCACACCCATAGCCATTAATTATACAAAAAAAGAGGTTATTGACGTGGTACTTTGGGTGTCAGTTAGAGATCAAACTGTCTCCTATTGAACGATATATGCCAAAAAAGTGTCAAAAAATGCAATTCTTTGTGTTTTTGTATATTAAAATCTGATATTGTTTTCTTCTGATAAAATCACATGTCACATCAGCGTGTATGAGCCAATTCCAACTAATAATGAAATGGCATCCAGCTGTCAATCAGTCCTCAATATTTAGCGAAGTTCAGTATCCTAATGGAGCTACGACTGTTGCTGCGGTTACCAGGTATCCAGATTCATCCCAACATTATGTCGCACCTTCTATCTTGTGATTGGTTTTGGTGACGGAAAGAATAGAATAATAAGAGTGCCTTTTTTGTCACTGTACAATGGCATTTAAAAGTGCTTCTTCTGCAAACTGAGGCAGTTTTGCTGATGTTCAGTGCCAGGTTGTTTTCCTTGCAACTGTCCAGCAGTGTGGATGTGTGCGGAATAACTGTCTCAAAATGAGCAAAAAAATAAAACGGTTAAGTTCCTCTGCTGATGAGATGTGTCATCGTTTCACAAAATAATTATCTTATGCGCACAAGATCCATAACTTGAGTGCGCAAGTTACTTAACTAGTTATTATCCTTACGCGCACAGAATCAAAAAATAGGGTATCCACAGGTACATAAATCATCTGGGTGTTTGTTGATAATTTTGAGACAATTTGTATGTACATACATCAATCTCAAAATTCACAAATGCACACAGAAGGATTCACAAAAGCATTTGAGGATTTATATGTAGATAACACTCCTTAAAAAAATATTTGTTGGTCTATATAAATGTAAAAAGAATCCACGTACAAATTAATTCAAAAATGTTTTTCTGATGCACCCACATATTTCTTGTTTTAAATATATAAAAAGGAGATCGACAAATGCATTTAAAATAGTTTAAAATTTTCATCAAAAACGTATATGTATGTTGTGACATTTATACACAAACTCTCGATTCGACATTTACAAACTGCTTGTGGTTTGTGAACTTCACTGTATTTGTGTTTGGGTTCTTTGAGACTGTTCTGACATGAAACGATGCACAAAAACAGGGATTTTCTTTTTTCTCCTGAAAAATTCCCAGGACTCGTATAGAATTGGGATGATGATCATGATTTTTAAATATTAAAATATTCTAAAAGTTGTAAAAATTTGAAAAGTTTGCTAGATTATTGTTTTTTTGAAAAAAAAAAAATTCCCGTTGATTTTGCCTCTGCCTGTAAATAACGTGATAACTGGTAATGTTGCATTGCTTATGGTGACGGGAGTGGGAAAGGTCCTAAATTAAAGTAGTTGGCTCTATTCAGTTTGTCCATAACAAACAACATGTTCAGCCATAAGAGTGTCCATAAGTGCACTTGGCACCATTTCATCCCAGATCAACACTCAATGATCGACTCTGTAGTCGTATCATCTGATCTGCAACCGTGTGTGCTGGACACTTGGGTAAAGAGAGGAGAAGAGCTTTCAACTGATCACCACCTGGTGGTGAGTTAGATCAGGTGGTGGGGGAGGAAGCCGGACAGACCAGGCTGAGGACACTGTGAAAATTGTCTTAAACTCCCACCTCTGGCAGAGCTTCAACCTCATCCCGGAGGTACTGGGGAACATGGAATCCGAGTGGGCCATATTACGTACCGCAATAGCGGAGGCGGCTGTTTGAAGCTGCGGTAGCAAGGTCACTGGTGCTAGTCGTGGCGGCAACCTCAGAACCCACTGGGGTCACACCAGAGGTGAAAGGGGCAGTTAAGCTGAAGAATGAGACCAACAGGGCATGGCTGGCTTGCGGGATGCCTGATGCTGCAGACAGCTACCGGCAGGCCAAGTGATCTGCGGCTCAGGCGGTCGTGGAGGCAAAAACCTGGGTGTGGGAGGAGTTTGGTGAGGCCGTGGAACAAGATTTCCAGTTGGTGCCAAAAATTCTGGCAAACTGTTCGGCGGCTCAGGTGGGGAAAGCGGCACTCTGTCCACATGGTCTTCAGTGTGGGTGGGGAGCTCGAGTCAGGCAGTGGAAGGAATACTCAAATCTCCTCAATCCTACCAACACGCATTCTGTGGCGGAAGCAGAGTCAGATGACTCTGGGGTGGGCTCTCTCATCACTGGGGTTGAGGTCACTGATGCTGTTAAACAACTCTGTAGCAGCAGCGCCCTGGGGGTGGATGTTATTTGCCCAAGTTCCTCAAGGCTCTGGATATTGTAGGGCTGTCTTGGTTGACACACCTCTGCAACATTGCGTGCATGGACATCGGGGACTGTGCCTTTGGAATGGCAGACAGGGATGGTGGTTCCCCTTTTTTTAGAAGGTAGACCAGAGGGTGTGTTCCAACTACAGGGGGACCACACTCCTCAGCCTCCCTGGGAATATCTACTCAAGTATGCTGGAGAGGAGGGTCCAGCTGTCAGTCGAACCTCGGATTCGAGAAGAGCAATGTGGTTTTCGTCCTGGCCGTGGAACACTGGACCAGCTCTATACCCTTGCGAGGGTACTGGAGGGGGGATGGGAGTTTGCCCAACCAGTCCACATGTGTTTTGTGGATCTGGAGAAGGCTTATGACCATGTCTCTTAAGGTGTCCTGTGGGGGGTGCTCCGGGAGTATGGGGTAGATGGCCTTTGTTACGGGCCATTCGATCTCTGTATTGTCGGAGCCAGAGCTTGGTTCTCGATTTCCAGTAGTAAATCAGATTCGTTCCCAGTTAGAGTTGATCTCCACCAGGGCTGCCATTTGTCACCGGTTCTGTTCCTAATTTAGGCATTCTGATTGGTTAAACCTTTTTCAAAAAATGCAGTTTTTCAGTTTCTGTCTTTACAATGGGTGTGTATTGCGTGAGCCAGAGTGGCTGATATCATCAATTAGAGAGGAGAAGCCCTTCCCTGCTGTGTCAAACTCTTGTCCTTGCATCTCTCTGGAGCCCAGTTTTCATGGCAGACGCATAATTTCTCTAAAAACATAGGCATTGGTCTTGTGGTTCCTCCTGTATGTTTGAAAGCACACAGACTTATGTTTTTGTCTTAGACAGAGACAGAGACAGACAGACAGACACACACAACTCAGGTTTGCGCAGAGGGAAAAAAATGCATGTCAAATCAGCACACTCTGAAATAAAATGCTAACGCCAGCTAACTGAAGCCAATCAGAGCAATCTCAAGCTACAGACAGCTAACTGGAGATAATGGAAGCTGATTCAAGCTAACAGTAACTAGCTGAATCTTAATGCGAGTAATTGAAGTTAAGCAGAGCTAACTGAAACTAATGGCAGCAAGTCCGACAAACAGTATCTAACTGAAGCTTTTGGGAGCTAATTGATGCTATCCACAGCTAATTTAACTTAACAAGAGATAACAAGATAATGGCAGCTAACTTAAGCTAACAAAAGCTTAGGACAACTTAATGAAGGTAATACAACCTAAATGGAACTAATGGGACATAACTGAAACTAACAGCTGCTAACTTATGATAATTAGAGCTAACTGAAGCTAAAAGGAGCTAACTGAAGCTAATCAGAGCTAACTGAACCTAATAATCACAGGTCAGGGTTTGAGCCAGAGGACCCCGGCCTAACATCAGGGCACACATTCAAAATTTCTTGCGAGGAATTTTCTACTTAACTTATCGTTTCTATTTGTCGGCTGTACTTTCATGATTCTGATAATTGGCCAATAAAATACATTTCACAATCTGGAACGATAGCATGCAATACTAATCCTAATGACTTTCTTTAGCGATTCCTTGACTTTTCCTCTAGCACTAACATGAGGTTGTAATAATTCATTATTCATCATCATAAAATCCAGTCAAGAACCTTTTGCATGCATAGGACTGTAGAGACACAGTATGTGTTATTTAAAGTACTCAAGTCACTTCAAGTCCGAAACATTCAGAGATTTCATAGTGTTATAAACTGCTGTTATAAACTTTTGAAAAGTCTACTAAGCTATGACGTGTGTGGTCTAACTTGTCGGTCGATGTCAGGCACATGTGAACCCATAGCCCATGGACTGCCCAATGGGAGTTACATCTTTGGCCAGTTATGTGCCTGTCTCCTGAGTCAACCAATCAGCTTGGTGGACATGAGTTCTGTATGACAGGCCAGTCAGATGTGTGGACAAGATTGGTTAAAGAAAAAAAAATGCTGTGAGCAGCATATCAGTAAGTGTCGGCACTGAGGTCAGCAGATATCCCTTCTGTTTGCATTCATGTATTTACACAGTGCTGTTCATTGTAGATTGGGCCTTTGTGCTGAAAATAAAATAAACCTGTATTGGAGGAATAAAGTTCCTTTGGGAGTATTTTAAGCTCTTCACTGGATAACTGCTTTGTGGTGTACACTTTAAGCAATCTGGAATGGATCTGAGTGTTGTAGGTTTAAATTCATTCCTCTATTCAGTGAAACTAGGGTAACGAACTCAACTTCACCTTGTGAGTCTGTTTCTGTAAATCTAAAGGTGACGTTCACAAAGTTATCAAGAATAACCTCACATACTACGACAAACTTCTTGTCCTCTTACCGTAGGTGAGGAATTACATCATGTCTATAAATGGTTTCATTTCTTAAGTGCTCAAAAAGGAGATCTGACAATATATTACAATAAACCAACACTGACCTGGTTTGGAAAGGGACAGTACAACACCACACTGGTGTTCTATGGGAAGACTGTAACCCAGACTCATTATGATAAATCATATGTAATGTAATGTGATATAAAGTTGCTGAAATATGTATGATAATTGCTGAATCAATGTTTAAATAAGTAAATTCAGACTTTCCTGCCATTAGATGTTTTTAGAAGAAGACTTTGGGGGATTTTGGCTGGATAACCGAGGACAGCTTTCAATGCCATTGCTCTGTGACATCCCTGTTAAATGCAGTTACTAAGACAATAAAGCACTTGATGACAATTCCGGCAATTTGTAATCCAAGCCCTATTTCCTTAACTTTCAAAGTGTACAACTTAGAACTTTAGAATAACTCCTGTATGGAATTCAGTCACTACAGGACCAATTAGCTGGACAAAGGCTAAGCGTTTTTTCTGCTACTACCAATGCTCTAAATGTTATTACAAGTGTCTGGTAACATAGTAACCAATGTAGTTACCTACTAAGAAACACCTGTGTGTTTTTGACCCATTAACTGTAAAAATACTGTACAAAAGGAATGTTTCTGCTTCCTGTCACTGACAGAGCTCCCCAGAGACGATCGGTCAATTGCTGAATAGGCACTGTTTTCCAATGTTTGCTGCCGCTTTCCGATGTTTACAAAAGACAAATGAATTCATGAAGATTTATTGTAATTCAGATGTGTCTAATCTGGGACCACATAAAACACATAACCTGGCTGAGCCTGAGTTGCATCGCCAAAGGAAAGTCTAATAAAAGAGCAATTTGTGACGATCTGTGTCCGTGATTCTGTGGCAAGAAGCAATGGACACAACTACTACAGCTGCTCTGTGAAGTCAAAAGCTTGTTTCCTCTCTTGTATTTAAAGGTGCTGACTTATCTGACACAGCAGCTTTTAAAGAATTCTATTTTTGTCTTTGGAAAAATGTAACGATGTGCTGCAGTTTCAATCAGTTCTGGAGTTTGATCAAATAGTGGGCCTGGGACATTAATTTTATTCCACCATGTATGTTGCCACTCTAAACATCAGTATACAGTTGTATTTCATTGTGCCACTGCTTGGCATTGCTCTGGCATTGTTCTCTGCTGCCACTTGGGAATTTATTTTCCCTTCTTTCCTTTTTCTTTCTCTTGGGAGCTCTTGGGAGCCGTGGAACTGAACACTGACCTGCACTGCTGTAACTTGAGGTTCAGGGTCTTGTCGCGTGGTATGTTAATAGTACTGTGCAGGTGGTTCTCTCATCTGATTTCCTCACCCATATTGCCACCGGTCTGAAAATTCATAATTAATTATTGCAAAAAAATGCCTATTAATTAAGCCAATGAAGTTAAACTTTCAATCTTTCAATTGCACCGTCAGTGTTCTTTTTCTTACATTTATGTTAGGTCAACATGCTGATAAACCTTCCAGCCTGGCATGCAATGCAGCTCTAAAGACAAAACTCTTGCTGCATGTGATGAATTCATGTTCACTTACCCATCAGGATGATTTATGAAAGCAAGGGGTCTCCTCATGATAGACTGCCAGACAATGACACTAGCAGTTTTTCGATGAAAGTTGAGTTTTCACCAAACAAGCAGCTATAAAATCTTCTTGGTAGGGCACATAGTTTGGCTTGTGTCTTCTTAGACATATTTTGCATGTTATAATCCAGTTCATTGCTTGTTTTAGCACTTTATATAATCTATGCAAAACTAAAAATTCTTATCCTTTATGCTTATTTTTTACTACTATCTTTTCTCTGTTCTCTATTAATCTCTTTTCACCATTCCTCAGGTTTTACTGGCACCATTTCATTCATAGGGACTTTAAAATGGCCTGATGCAGAGCAAGGAAGCCCCACAGTAAAAAAAAAAATAAAATAAAATAAATGTTTGACTGACTGAATTAGAAGTATTTTTCCACAGATGTCAGAAAAGGTACATATTTGAAAGACCAGCCATAATGCTGATGGTGGATTAACAGCAGCATCATTCGTATGTAATTTTGTGTGAAATATTGATTTAACACAATGTGACCGGACTGTTGGATGACTCCCATTAGGCAATCACCTAGAGACATCCAACCACAACATGTTTTGATAACACTGGTAGTAGCCCCAGTATGTTGTACCATCATGAATAAGTAACTTTTTGTTTGGGCAGGAAGCGCCATTGACGCACGATGATAATAACACTTACAGTTTCTCTAACTGTTTTTATTAAGACATCCCATTACATATTTTCATTTACATCATTGAGCTAAAACTGGAATTGGTGTCATTTGGGACTGCAGCAGGTTAAGGGAGAATGCTTTGTTTTTATTTCAATTAACGTGTCAATACTTTGATGTAATAATATACCAGTGGATAGACAAAAATATATACTGCTTACTTCGCTACATTTATTTCAAAGTTATAGCTATTTGTGGATTCAGTTTATGAATAAACTTCAAATTCAGGTGCATTTCAAAACAGTAAGAATATCGTGGACAAGTCCATTTTTTTTTTTTTTTTTCTAAATGTAATTTTTAAACCTAAAGTTAAAAGTTTTCAGTTTTAGTTTTCAGCAAAGCAAGAACGTACCGGCTGTTTGAATATTTGAATATTTATGATGACGGACTCCTCCTGCTGTGACGCTGCCGGCGCGTCATCACAGCCCGGCCAGATGTTGTCCTGCACCCCATCCTCCGCTGATAATTGACTGCTAAGTGTCCGGGGCGGTATGGTTGTGCCCAGTGATGTAAGAGGGGTGTAAATGGCACAGCCCTCAGCCTGCACCAATGGATTTGAAGAGCTCAACACCCATTTTTTTTGGAGGGTTTGCTATAAAACGGCCATAAAACTTCAGATACTGTTCAGTTTATCCGAGGGTGAATTACCTGCGCTACCGCGATTTGTACAGGCTCTCTGCTCAATATTTCATGAGGTGAGTGCAAATTTGATTTGGGGATAAAGTAAACAGGCGAATTGAGTTTTTATGCAAAATATATGATTTTTTAAATTTTTTTTAAAATTTTTTTAATCTAATTCGCTGATGGTTTAGACAATTGCGAGCTGATCTTCCAAAATCATGTTAATTTTCTTAATTTGTTTGCACCAGCTACGCTAAAGTACAGTGTGGTTGAAATTATGGTCTGCAACAGTTCATTTAGAGGGATCATACATATCGCCTTATCTCTGAGTGTAAATGTTGATTGTTTGACCAAGCAAGATTTTATAAAAATTAACAAAGAATATTATTATGTTTAGTAAAAGTAGCCGCACTTAATGTAAACAATGTTCCCAACGCAAATTTACTTACATTTATTAAAATACTGTGCTTAAGAACACTTTGAGATGGGACACATATTTTATTAATCCCTTATATGTTTATGTTTTTCTGCTGCTTTATGCTTCCACTCTGCTTGGAGACAAATATGTTACAAATGCTTTTTATTCCATTGCATTTATTTGATCAATTTAATTTGTAGAATGCATGTTGCCTCATGTCGTGGTCCAACACAAATTTGTAACCGGGTTTTAATTTTCAGTGACCTTTGTTGACTTAATCTGGGCTGTTTGTAATTACCTATCATTTGAAAAATGTCCCATCAATATCTCAGCACAACAGAGGTGCTCTTCAAAAACGGTCCCCATCACAGAAAGCATGTTACGTTACACTTTACAGTTGAGTGCAACTTTTTCAATTTGAGTTCAGTGCCAATAATAGCTTATGTTGTTTTCTTCTCTTGAAATAAAAATTCAGGATGGTGACGGACGCTTTTACACTCTGTCCCATAAATTGTTACATTTCTGTACTTGTGAGTTCTAAAGGGACTGTCATAAGTTTAAGTTCAACCCCCGATGGAAAAGTTTGTACATTTTCAAAAGTTTACAATCCAGTGACCCATAAAACTTTGTCATATTTAATAATTCTGTAGATAGATCACATTTTCTCCAGTTCATTAGATCTCTCATTACACACACATCTGGATTTATAGATTCCACAGACTCTGGGACTCATGTTAGTTTTATATGTCCTAAGTAAACTGTTATTATCATGTTTTTGTGTTCTGTACAAGTGACATCTATTGCACGTCTGTCCGTCCTAGGAAGAAGGATCCCTCCTCTGTGGTTCTTCCTGAGGTTTCTTATTTTCCCTGTTTAGGGTTTTTTTTTTGTTTTTTTTTAAAGTTTTTCCTCACCTGGCTCAAGGGTCTAAGGGCAGAGGATGTCACATCTGTACAGTTTGTCAAAGCCCAGTGACATAATGTGTAAATTGTGATTTTGGGCTATACAAATAAAATTTGATTAGATTAGATTCAGATGTGTACAGAAGGCGCAGTCGTGTTTCAAATTTAGTAAGATGAGTATTTGTGCCAGTAAGCTGACTAAATGTATCTTATCATACTCCATTATATTTAGTAGAATCAATAATTCCTAAAACTGTCATCAAGGGATTTAAAGCAATATGGCCATGTAAAATTATTGGTAAAGTCTAAGAAAGAGCTTTCCAGTAATCGGTTGCAATATCTTCACACAGCTGCAGAACATATGAGACAGTATGACTTTGGGGTACTTTTGACAACACTGACAACTTTGGTAATCAGTCTTGATACTTACAATTTCGTTTCACATACATTAACTGATCAGTCATATTTCAATCGGAGCTGTAGTTGAGTTGAATTAACTTGTGTGATGTGGAAAGATCTGGAAAGATCCCCGCTGCTCTAACTATTGTCCACCGTCATCAGTTCCAGGATGAACAACAAGCCTTACTTGGTTCAGATGAATGAGAATGGAGTCCGTGGAAATAACCCTGCGAGTACCAAAACCCTAAATGGGACTGGAGTCATGGAGAATGGCTTCCACCATGTCAATGGGAACGTCAGTTCGTATCCAGCCAAAGCCAAGAGCCGCAGGCAGAGATGGGACGTGAAGCCCTCAGAGATGGCCAACAACACGCTCAACCCCATCAGAGCCATTGTGGATGGGATGAAGCTCACCCCGAACCCAGAGAAATCCATGATTGCACTCTCCATAGGTGAGCGTGTTGGTCAGATTGTAATTTTTGATTAATCAATAAGTCAGTCAGCAGTAAGCCAAATAAATGTGATAATGCCTCACTTGAAAAACATAAGTGTTTAATTAGATATCATATTACGTCCTTAAGGATTGGAAATACGATATATGACATATGAAATAGCATACAGTCCATTTATTACTAATTCTATATAGCATCGTTTACATTCATTTAATGCTCAGGCTTTGCTTTCTCTCACCGTTTACTGATTACTTGCCAACATTATCTTCCCCAGGGGATCCCACTGTTTTTGGAAACCTTCCTACTGATGATGCAGTGCTGGAGGCCATGAAAGATGCTATAACCTCCCAAAAATTCAATGGCTACGCTCCCTCAGTTGGTGAGTAGCAATGAGCAACAAACTAAATGAGTCCAAAGCAAACCTGTCTAAATGCATAAAAGATAGAAAAAGCATTTCAGATGCATGATGGTGAGATGTTTTGGTGGCTTTGCCTGCTGTCACCGTCTATTTGTTTTGGATACTAACAGTAAATTGCCTACTGGACACTCGTGTTTACAAAAATGTAGTGGCAATACAATGATTTGATAAAAGACCTTCTCTGTGTCCACTGGCAGGTTATCTGAAGAGCCGCCAGGCACTGGCCAACTTTTATAGGTGCCCTGAGGCTCCATTAGAGGCAGAGGTGCATCTTTTTTGTCATCTTTCCTAGCTTCTTACCCAGACTTCTCATTATCCCAATAAGCATGGATGTATTGCTTTGGTATCTGTGCTCTTTAAAGTAAAGTACACCCTCCCTCCCTTCCAGGATGTGATTTTGACCAGTGGCTGCAGTCAGGCCATTGACCTGGCTATCAGTGTTCTGTGTAACGCAGGGGACAACATCCTGGTCCCATGCCCGGGCTTCTCATTATATAAGACTCTGGCTGTCTCTATGGGCATCAAAGTTAAATTCTACAACCTGCAGGTAAATCTGAGGGGACACCTCCCACCACTCTGCCATAGATTGTCTGTTGTTTCGAAAGACAGTCCCCTGCTATATCTGCCTTTTAATTTGCAAGATGAAATCTGTTTGTAGTTTTGCATTATAAAACATATGATAACCGTTTACAGTAAGGGTACATAAATTAACATTACTTTAAACAGTAATAGCATTTACTAATTGTTAATAAATGTACCAACTAATCATTTACTCTTTGTGTTTTCAACTCTAAAATAAGGATCACAAAGAGCATTAATAAATACTTAATTCAGGTTAATAAATACTTTATTAGGTTTAGGTGGCCTTCTGTATCCAAATGCATCTTGTTGTCTTAACTTATTATTTAATGGGCATTACAACTAATAAATATCTTAGGTACCATCAAAACTGTTAGAAAGTGATTACACATTAATTAACTGGTAATAAATGCTTAGTACTGCATTAACTAATGTTAATTAACAACGTACCCTGATTGTAAAGTCTTATTGTAGACAGTAATAGAATATTGTGTTTTTGTATATTGTAGACATATATGTACATATTTAACATGTGTAGTAAGACAAAACCAGCACAAACTGTTGTGGTTTCAGAAGCAATCGGAGCCATTTCCTGTTCAAAAATCTACGCTATCACTCAGCCTCGTTGCCAGTTTGTCCAAGTAGCCACTGGGTGTATTGCAACCAAAAAAAATTGCTTGCAGCATAAAAAACATTTTCCCCATTAATAACCTTTAAAACTGGTGTCTGAAGAGAGAAAGACTACGGAATAGGATTAGGACCACATGTGAAAATTTTATTTGAGGTAGTGACACTTGTTAAAAAATAAATTGAGCTCTGATTTTTCTTCTCTGAGACATTAATCTCACAATTCGGACTTTAAACTCAGAAGTATGGGCACCTGTAAGGAACCAACTTCAGTGAGAGTCAAGTAGCATAAAGTCAAAATCCTGAGTTTAGTATCAGAATTCTGAGAAAAAGGTCAGAGCTCAAATTTTGTTTTTTTTTAACATGTGTCCCTACCTCAAAGACAATTGACACATGTGGTTCTAATCCTATTCTGTAGAGGACACCTTTACCAACAAGTCAGCTCGCTTGTGTGAAAGCACAGGGTTGAATGCGATGAAGCATCTTTTTACTGTAGTTGCCTTACAAGATAGTTTTGGTGGATTTCTAACACAGAAAACGGCCTCATGGTATTATCCAGAGTAACATTGTACACGATACAGCCCTTGAGAATATATCTTTGAAAATGTAATCCATTAATGCTTTAAGCATCACAGATGATTTTCCAGTCATCTCTGAATTGGATTGGAGGCAGAAATCAGAGGCTGAAGATATAGAAGATGAGTGGATGAGTAAACCCTTTTAACGTGATGATTGACATGATCTTAAAAAGTGAATTAGATTGAATAATCAACAAAAGTTTCAAGGACTCATGGCCACACCTCATTTTAACGTGCTGCTTTCTCATGTTTGCAATAGCAACTATCTCCAAACATCATCAGGCCAAAGGTGCGTTATCATGCACAATAGCCTTTCTGTCTTCACTCTGACACCCATCTGTGATTTGCAGCCAGAGAATTCATGGGAGGCCAACCTGCAACACTTGGAGAGCCTGATTGACGAGAGGACATCCTGTCTGATAGTTACCAATCCATCCAACCCATGTGGCTCCGTCTTCAGCAAGAAACACCTCCAGAAGATCCTCAAAGGTGCAATTCTGTTCCCCTTCCGCATTAGACAGAGAAAGAGAGAAAGTCCTGAAAATCCTTGAATTGCCAGCAACCGCATGAACATTTGGTTCATTAAAGGAATAGTGAAGTGATGCGTGTTTTCTCCTCAGTGGCCTCCAGACACTGCGTTCCCATTCTGGCTGATGAAATCTACAGTGATATGGTGAGTGTGACTTGGAAGCAGCAACAAGTAAGGCGGGTTCGATCGATGGGGAGTGGGTGGTGTAGGCCAGCAAGGGGCAAGCATCAGATGTGGAGCATGGTGAAAGCTTCATGCATACACCCAGTTAAGAATGCCACCCAGTTCAAGTCAAGTGTTTACTGTCTTGTATAGTGAAATTTGTTCTCTGCATTTACCTATTTCATAATATCATGACATTTTTGATATCGCTGCTTTAATCTCAAAGTATGATAATTTGGGGTTCCACTGAATGTTAATGACATGGTTAGAAAATGGAGATATAGAAAGAATTGGTTTACTACTCAATCAACATTGTGAAAACAAAGCCATTTTTCTTTAATTTTAGAAAGTTAGCTTCATTAAACTTGAAATAAAGTTGAGGTAACTTAATGATTCAGCATTACCTCAACCTGATTTTTTAAGTTCAGTGAACTTACTGGATACTCACTTCCAGTGTTTTTCAACCTAAGCCCTATTTTCCAACTACTAGGCTACCTTTTACAGTTGCAAATTGTTTTGGGGGTCTTAAAGAATACAGTATTGATATTATATTTGAGCGGTCAGGCAATTTATCATTTAAATGTAAATCGCTTTGGATAGAAGCATTAACAAAAGTAATGTAATGTGGAGTACAAGCCCATGCCAGCCCTGTGCTGGCCCCTCTAGTCAAAAAGAGTCTGGACATGCCTCTTTGAGTCAAAGGTTTAAACGTGAACATAACCACATTCAATTATTGACAGAAAAAACAAAAAACAACATAGTCGGCACATTGATTGGAAACTTTTGGCATCAGTATTGGCCTTGTGGAAGGCTGCACTGGTCAAACTTCAGCTGAAGGCTGTGCAAACACGTAGACAGACGGACCGACTAACATACACACTAACATACACACAGGCAGGCTGAATGTTGTTTGTCGTCTTCATAAAAAAGCAGAGATAAGGTAAGAGTTTTGAGCTGTATAGAGCAGTAGTTTTCCACTTACCAGAAGCAATGTTCTGAGAGGGTGATAAAACAAATCCTGGGTGATATTTCCCCTTTCAGTCTCACATTTGGCTATGTTTTTTTTTTGTTACAAGTCACTGATATAAAGCATTAATCGTGGTATCTTTGACAGCTACTAATGAAGAAATCATTGATGACTCAGGCTGTTCAATCATCATATAGGTTTATTAATACAAAGGCTAGGAGAGCACACCATGAGATTCCATGTCTTAGAATTAAAATGAGGCCCACAACCGTCTGACCATTTCTGTTAAGCACTAACAGCATGACTTTGCACTTTTTGTCTGCGTATATTTGCCATTATTGCATATGTTGGCTTTAGCAGCAGAAATTGGAGGAATGGGGGAATGTTGAAGGAGGAGAGTTGGTTTGTTTGGTTGTAGTGAAACCTTTTTTATGACTTGAGCGGAGGTAAAGGGGACAATGTGTCTCTGAACTATGCCAGACAAGCAAGGCACCCCCCCCCCCCATCCTTGTGCTGAACAATTCAGCAATAAGTCATGTTTTTACAGCACGTTACTGATGGGTGTACTAGGTGTAAGCATTTCCTTTATAGCTGTATATGCATTGTAAATCAGATATTATTATTGTTATACAGTTGTAGAATTTGACTGTTTTCTTCATACACTTCAATATAATTTTCACTCATACACTTATACCACAAACAAAAAGTAGCTGTATACCTCGGATATACAGTAAATTGCTGCTAACGCAGTCACAGCGGTCTGGCCAATGGGATGTGGGGCAGCTCCCTGCTCAGTGACAAAAATAAGTAATGGCAGCCAGCTTTCTGTCTTGTGGGTGGAGGGTCTCTCCCTGTGGATACTGTTTCATTCTATTAACAGAAGAAATGGAAAAAATGCCTTAAAAAAATATTAATTGTCGGAATTGTAAAAGAGATACAACCAACATGTATATCATATTTGATTGACTAGAGTTTATGTACAGGAAAAGTTTGATGCTACTTGTGTCTGGAATTTTTTTTTTTAGAATTCTCATAGTGTTTTAGATAATTTAATTGGAACTTTTTCAAATCACACATAGTCAAATGGCTTATCTATGGGATGTAACTGTTGGCTATTTGCTAACATGTTCACTGAATGATCAACTGACGCTGTGTTCAGGCAGTGCTCAAACAGTGTGTCAAAAATCAATACATAACAATACATAACATTGATAATGTCTACTCATCTGGCATTTATTGTGTTTTAAGTCAAATAAATTAGGAAGATAACAAGATGTCTGAGCCCATTTTAGTAACATTTAATTTTTATGTTGTTGTTGTCGTCTACTCCAAATGTAATAGAGCCAAGCACAATAACACTTTACAATAATTCATTCATTCATTCATTTTCTACCGCTTATCCCGTTAGGGGTCGCGGGGGGGGCTGGAGCCTATCTCAGCATCTTGGGGCGAAGGCGGGGTACACCCTGGATGATTCGTCAGTTCATCGCAGGGCTGACATATAGAGACAAACAACCATCCACACTCACATTCACACCTACGGGCAATTTAGAGTGACCAATTAACCTACTAACCCCCAGTCTGCATGTTTTTAGAATGTGGGAGGAAGCCGGAGTACCCGGAGAGAACCCACGCAGACACAGGGAGAACATGCAAACTCCACACAGAAACGTCCTGACCCGGAATTGAACCCAGGACCTTCTTGCTGTGAGGCGACAGTGCTAACCACTGCACCACTGTGCCGCCACTTTACAATAATAAATTAATTAATTAATTAACATTAGTTGATACAGTAATAAGCGCTTTCTTATGGTCATTTTATGTCATGTAATCACTTATTAACTATCATCCCTTTAACTAAGGTACTTATTCAATAATCATTAACCATACTGTTAACATTAGATAAGACGCTAATGCACATTAACTAACAGTCAGATAGTTCAATGAAAAGCATTAAGACACAGATGGCCACCTAATGCTATCCCTGGTGATACATTTATTTACCTGAATTAACTATTCATTAATGCTATTTGTGGCCCTCATTGTAAAGTTAAAAACATGTGTCCCTTAAACGACTCTTAATATTATGGTTTGAACTATTGAATAATGTTTGAATTAGTATATTAGTTAAAACTAGAAAATTCCCTGCGAGAAATTTTGAATTTCTGCCCTGACGTTTGGCTCGGGATCCTTCAACCAAGTCCCTGACCTGCGATTATTAGCTTCAGTTAGCCACCAGTAGCTCCGATCAGTTTCATTTGGGTTGTAATACCTTCATTAAGTGGCTTTAAGATTTTGTTAGCTTAAGTTAGCTGTCATTATCTTCTTTTATCTCTTGTTCAGTTAAATTCGCTGTGGTTTGCATCAAGTAGCTCCCAGCAGCTTCAGTTAGCTACCGTTTTTCTCACTTGGTTGCCTTTAGCTTCACTTAGCTCCGGTTAGCATCAGTTGGCTAACATGAGTTTCGGTTAGCTCGGATTAGCTCCAATTACTGACATTAGGCTTTGGTCAGCTGCTGTTAGCTAGACTTAACTACTCTTAGCTTGAATCAGCTTCTGTTATCTCCAGTTAGCGGCCTGTAGCTTGATTTAGCCACTTTTAGCTTGAGTTAGCTGCTTTTAGCTTGAGATTGCTCTAATTGGCTTCAATTAGCTGGCATTAGCATTTTATTTCATTCATTTTTTCCCCTCTGAGCAAACAGGAGTTGTGTGCGTGTGTGTGCGTGTATCAGTGACTCACTGACAGAGAGACACAGACCCACACACAAGTGCAACATGCATTTCATGTACTATAGCTCACGATCTAAACGGGGTAAGGTGGCACAGTAAACCCAGCAATCAGAAGAGGGGCACCTAGGTTTAAGTTACGCAGCAAAAATGTGACCCATGAATAATTTGACCCTCTTAAACACATTTCATTTTCTTGCTGCTGCTGTCTTCCTAGGTCTTCCCAGGATGCACCTCTCCGTCCATGGCATCCCTCAGCAGTGATGTTCCCGTACTTTCCTGTGGTGGCTTGGCTAAACGCTGGCTTGTGCCCGGTTGGAGGATGGGATGGATCCTCATCCACGACAGGAATAACATCTTTGGATCAGAGGTGGAGGGCTTTTTCCTGTGCATTTCTTTAAAAAAAAAAGACAGAATAGGAGGGAAGACTTCAGTAGATTACAGCTGATATTTTCCTAACATATGCAATATGTCTCATCTGTAGATTCGTCAGGGTTTGGTGAAACTAAGCCAACGTATTCTGGGAGCTTGCAGCATCGTCCAGGGTGCCCTGGAGTGCATCCTCAACAACACGCCTCAAAGCTTTTTCAACAGCACCATTTCCTTTCTGAAGGTAAATACGGGGATAAATCAGGAACAATAACTTTCTATAAACAATAGATCTTCTTACCGTCTCACCACCTCTTTATTCACTGGGATTTATACTTTGGTATCTTAATGTTGTTATAATAACTGGTATCTCTAACCTCAGGTCTTGCTCCGGAAGAGTAAATCACCTCATTCATAACGCCCTTAAACTTAAAATACCGGCGTATTTAATGTTGACTAAATTTACAGTGTGTTCTCTTCTGACTGGCTGGTTTATGTTTTTCTTCCTCAGTCAAACGCAGAGATTTGTTTCAGTGAGCTCTCCACCATTCCTGGACTGAACCCGGTCATGCCTTCAGGAGCCATGTACCTCATGGTCAGTGCTGTGTGTGAACATAGACGGACGTACATCGAGAAGACTTTTCGTGCACAGATTATAGACATAATATAGACGTTTTCCCCACAGCGGGCACATGACATCTTCTCATCATGTATATCATGTTATAGATGCGGAGTGTTATAAATGGAGGTTAAAATACATGAGCATTTAATGGCTAGAGAGGCTCTAAAAATGTACTGTTTCGTTTTTTTTTTTTTATGGAAAATGTCATACCCAGATTCCTTCAGTGTTTGAATCAACAGGTGGAATATCACAGCGTCTGTTTTGTGCCAAGTGCATCATTAAATTGCACGTTGGAATGACCCTTTAATTAGGTACAGTGCAGTATGAATTGACTATTATGGAATGTTTTCTAAATTTTTGCCGGTAGAACATTTTACTGGCTAATTTAAGAAAATTACTACATGCTGTATTATTGTAGTTATTTACTCAATTATACATGCATATTATTATAATATGGACAAAAAAACAAGTGGTTTCCAGCTGAAATGTCCCCTTTATTGTACAATTCAAAAAGTCATTGTAAAATAGCTGCTGTTACATTACAGAATCGCAGATTTTATTCTATTTATTTATAAAATCTATATATCAAGTGGAAAACTCTCCTTGTTAATCAGTATGATCTCTTTTTTGTATCTAATATAATGCAATAAAATGAAGTTAGTTTTTATTTATATAGCTTACACAGCATATTTCATTAAATTAATCCAAATTTTAAAATAAAATCCTTACAAGCCTGTACTGTATATGTCTGTGTGTGCATTCGTCCAGGTGGGGATTGAGATGGATCATTTTCCAGATTTTAAGAACGATGTGGACTTTACTGAACAGCTAGTGACTGAGCAATCTGTCTTCTGTCTGCCTGCCTCAGTAAGACGCACTTTCTCTTTCCCCATTCATCATTATCTGTTTGTCGCCACATCTTTCTACACAATTCAATTTCAGTTTAAAAGTGAAGAGCGTGTGTAACCACTGCCATGGCTAAAAGTGTCTCACTCTTTCACCTCGCAGGCGTTTGAGTATCCAAACTTCTTCCGCATTGTGGTGACAGTGCCGGAGGAAATGATGGTCGAGGCTTGTGCTCGCATCAGGGAGTTTTGCCAGCATCATTATCGGTCCTGCAGCCGCGACAGCAATGATTTGGACCAGTGACGATGCACAGCCGGACCCTTGTGACATCATGGGCCTCGTGGAGAGCAAAGCCTCCAGGATAGAGGAACTGTCTTTCAGTATCATACAGGGCATTAATGTGCTGGAATCTGAGATTAGAGACGTAGAAATCTGATGTCCAAACTGTGTTGTCATCACTTTGGTAATGAAGAAAATTTAAAAAACATATCTAATGGTCTATTCCTGGTGTAATTTTTATGTAGACCTAATATTTATATTTTATACAGGAAACTTGTATTAGCCTGTTCCTTTTTTATGTATTTATACAATTTGTATTACACTTTGTATGTTTATGTATTATGTAATGTAATTTCTTTGGTATTAACTGCAGAATCAAAGAATTTGTATACTGGGCACAGCTGTCTTCTTAAATGTCACAATTAAGGACACCAGATAATGATCAAATGTTGATATTTTGAAAATCAAACACTCTTTGCATGTTAAAACAGCCTCAGGCTTGCTGTTTATCTGAATATTCTCTGTATACGGCTCGTATATTGTGGGCCATATTGAATTTAATTTACAGTAGTTTTGCTGATAGTCGCTAGCTTCATAATAAAAGCTCATAGACAGGATTGGTGCCATTAGATTGATTTGTTTGATGAGAGAGATTTTAAGTGCTGTGTGACTTTAAATGGATTAGATTCTGAGTTTTACATAAGGATCATGTTTACTTAAAAAAGATTTTATTCTGCAAAGTGCACCTGAGTCCTGCTGCTGCAGCGGCCCACGATCGATTGTGACCCAGGGCCTTGATACTGTTTGATGTTCCTCTTCTTCCTCTTCCCCCCTTTTCCCAACTTCAACAGTCTTATCTGATAAAGCTAAAGTACACAAAAAATATATTCAAGATAACTTTAATTAAGGCTTTCCATCTAGTGCCATCAACAGGTCAGGATGTGTTATTGAGGAGGTTCCCTTTAGCTGTGAATGGTTGTATACTCTTTGACAGTTCCTTAATTATTGCAAGGCAAGACATTAGGGTCCTACAGTGATGACATACAATGACGTACAGTCCTGACAGAGCTTTACTTTTATGGTATAATGTTCTATGAATCATCTTGAGCTAAACTGTAAGTACAACTTCAAATAAAAATGATATAATAAATGTAAATGCCTACAGTTTATACCTTTCAGAGTCACCTACTGATCACCGGATTTTGCCAGTTGGTTAAAAACATTTATTTTGAGGAACAGGATGCACAATTTAACACCTATACAAGACAGATTGAATAATACACATGCCTACAAATAATAAAAACCCACACCTTATGAACCCTAGATAAAGACAGACTAATGTTATTCTTGTTTTTAAAGTTTTGCTCTGATGAGTAAATCTGGTCTGATGTGAACAACCGCTGATAATTTCAGCGTGGCTGCTCTTGTGTGTGTATGGGATCCCCCCCTGTGTTTCAGAAGGGGAGCGGTAATGCACCAGAAATTATGTAAAAGTTGCTCATCTCTAAACCTATTTCATACTGTAGCTATCATATTGTCTTTTGCAATTTTAAAATTGTTAACGTTAGCAGCCAAAACGTTCATACATCTGACATCCCTACAATATTAATATATCATGAGACTTTCATCATGGACAGGGAAAATAAAATGATTTTGTACTATACTACAAGGTGCAGTGATTCAATGCCTCCATCTAATGTCGAACTGGAAATATCACAGTAGTGTATTTCTCACGGTGTGCCTGTGTGTGTGTGTGTGACCTTTGCGACGTGTTCCTTGTCACCTACTGGGTATACAGTATGCAGAAAGAAATCATGGTTCAATCATTAACTCCTGGACTGAAAAGATAGGAAAGAGGGGAGAAGCAGGAGAGAGAGAGAGAGAGAGAGAGAGAGAGAAAAGGAACGAAGCACATGAACCAAAGACGAACTCAGCAAAGAAAAAGGACTTGGCCTCAGCAGTTGGAGAGGAAGAGAGGAAGACACGAGCTCTGATAGTGTTTTAGCGAGTGTGTGCTGAGTTTCTCCTTTTGCTCTTCCCCTGCAGCTGTTTTACTCAATGGAGGACGCGCAGGTGGCCCGGACCATAGAGCTGAACGATGGCCAAAGAATGCCAGTGTTGGGTCTGGGAACATGGAAGGTATCCTCAACACTTAGTCCTAATATCTGCTTTCCACTCGTCAGGACTGGATCCTCTGTTCAGTAAAAAGTTTCCCTGTTTTCTTGCATACTGTTAGATAAGAGTAATGCTCTTGATTGTTGTTGTTTTTTTTTTTCAATTCATGCATTTAGGAAAGTATTTATTTGCTTCCTGTATTCTGCTTAATGAGGCAAAATTGAAAATACAGGAACATACTTCTGACTGACAGATTATTTGCCCTTGTCCAGTTGGATTTGGCTGCATAGAATCCTTCATCCTGTGTTAAAGGAATTGTCATTTTGGGAAAAAGCTTGTTTTGCCTTCTGGTTGTGACTTGTTGAGAAGATTGAAAGCACTCTTTTGTCCCTGCACTGGAGCATTGAACCATGACGGAGTTAGCTTAATTAAGCATAAAAACTGTATGCTTCTGAAGATGATTGATAAACATACAGCTAATCTGATAACCTCAGTAAAAGAACTCTGGAGTCTCTTGGACAGGTGACTGTGATTAATTGTCCATGTGTTTGTGTCTCTAACTGATGGCATTTATCGCTTGGTTTTATAGCATGTTTGATTATTATTACATTTATTACATATTTCATTGTATGCTGTTGCGGCTCTTTCACTGCAGACATCATAAAGCTTATCTTAAACGTAAACACTAGCAGTCGGTTGGCACTAAAAAATGAAACGTGGGAAAGCAGCTTGGTTTTGTGGAAAGAAAACAATAAATATACCTACCATCATCACACAGTAATCGCCTCTTAGCTTAAATGTTGTATCAGAATTGTATCAGAATTGTATCAGTAACAATTCTTTTAACTACACTGCAGTCCACCAGAAACAGATCCACACCTGACCTGAATGGTCTGGACTTTTCAGCTTTTCATGTGCTAAAATTACAGCCATATTCTGGAAAAAATGACATTCTAAAAAAGTTAACTGGAAAAAACTCAACACTGAAGATGAAGCTGTTTGTTTATTTTCTTCAAGTCATTCAAAGGAGGGTAGAAGGCTCTCCATTGGTTAAACCGGTCAGTTGCGTGCTAATCACGGTCAAGGATTGGGAGAAGCAGACTACATTTATCCAGGACAATGTGAGATAGTGAAAGCAAAACTAAACTGAATATATAGCCAGATGTACCTGGATTCGGACTCTCAGGTGTAAAGGCACCCTGAGGCTGGTGTGGGCTTCTAATAAACCATAATAAATTGTAATAGTAGTAACTGTCTGCAAAAAAGACAGTTGAGGACAAATTCTAAACATGTTTTACTTTTCGCAGTCTTCCCTTCTTCCCGCTTCCTCAATCCAAGGCGCAGTAGAGACTGCCATTGCAGCTGGCTATCGCCACATTGACACCGCTCACAGCTACCGCAATGAGGTTGATATTGGCAAGGCCTTGCAATCAAAGATGCGGCAGGGCATCATCAAGCGGCAGGACATGTTCATCGTCAGTAAGGTGGGTTCTATAGATGACAGACTATTATAACGAAAAAACAAAACCATCCGTCACGCCAATGCCATGCTGAAGCTGACACAGTGAAAAGTTAAGTTAATATGCTTCCTTACAAGAGTCCCATTTTCTGGTATCCCGCTGTTCTGTACTTTTTAATAGCTGTGGTGTGCCTATCATGCCCCAGAGGACATCCCTCTGTGCCTGGAGAAATCTCTGAAGGATCTCCAGCTGGACTACCTGGATCTTTACCTTGTGCATTTCCCTGTAGGCCTTCAGGTGGGGTATCCATCCAAAATATTGTATTCACAAGTCACATAGTACTGACCTGATCCTGCTTTCATCCCAGGCTTGGAAACAAGTGGCTAGTGTGATCTTTTGGGGTATAGAGCCAAAAAAGACTCTCTCACAACATAATACAAACATTATAACCAGATGTTTGACTATCAGAGATGAGATCCCCTAAATAAAATCTAGACACTAATGGCTAATCACCTTGCTGTGGTTAACATAGCCAAGACAGATTCCACTGGAATTGAGTTAGTATATTTTCACGTATATTTAAACGTGTCAATCTAAACCTTCTAGATGTTGGATTATTGACCAACTAGTCAGAGCTTGTCAGCTTTTCCAAGCTGGGGAGGTAGTGTACAGAAGGTTTATCAGAGCTCATTGGAGCTCAAAAAAAAAGCTGCCTGCCAGAAAAGAGTGGCCAACAACAGTGAAAGTATAATGAGCCAGAGTCTGTGTGCAGGTCAGCTAACAAAAATAATGTGCTAAAAGCAGCTAAAGGAAGCAGAGACTATGTGTAACAGCAATTTCAATTCAGATATATCACCGAGCAACCTGATTAAATTACATGTCATTTTATTGATCACCAATATCGAAATGTACTTTACACAGATCAATAGCTTTTTCTGGCTGTGCAAGTTTTCAAAATGCGGTTTTAAATTATAAATGCTGTTTCTTTACCTCTTTGCATTTCCTCCTAGAAAAATGGTGATGAGCTTTTTCCAAGGAAGGATGGAAATATACTCACCTCTGACATAGACTATGTAGATGTGTGGAGGGTAAGAACACATTTCACTGTACACTGGAGCCAACAAAAGCTCGATAGATAGATTTACAGAGGGCTCGATGCTTAATGAGCAGCAGATAAGTGATAAAAACAGTGACAGTGATAGAAATGGTTTCCTGATAGTATCACTTTCCTCCACGGTTAATTATATTTTCCATCATTTTGAATCAAACTTAAATGCTAACAGTATTAATACATTCTGAACTTGTGAATTAAATCACAGAAGCAGTTACGAGAGGCTTTCTTCTGTTGCGCTTGTAGGGGATGGAAGCCCTAAAAGCCTCAGGGAAGGTTAAGAGCATTGGTGTGTCCAACTTCAACAACCTGCAGCTGGAGAGACTCTGTAGTTTGTGCAAGGTGCCTCCTGCTGTCAATCAGGTGCTCCATACTCAACCCTTAACATTATTTCCTTACTTTTTTGTGTAGTCTTGTGTTCCATAAATTATTTTTTTTCTAAGATGTGAGCGGTCCCCATAATCACCAAACTTGAATCAAAACAGGCGTGAAATGTTTCATTTTACATGCAATGAATGCAGACTATATAAAAGTTCAAGTTTTTGAAATAAATCACACAAAAAAAGAAGTTTTACCTGTATGATATCGATAATTTTGTGACAGTCCTAATGTAATACACTCCCTTTACACCGTGCCTAGCTTATTATAATGCACGGTGACACACACACACACACACACACACACACACACACACACACACACACACACATAAGTTATTCTTTTATTGAAACAGTCCGGGAGGACTTCCTGCAATTAATTTTAGGTTCTGCTGACTTACAAACCATCTTTGAAAAATTCACCAAGTGGACACTTTCAGCTCACATTGTTTTACTCACAGGTGGAGCTCCATCCCTACATGGCGCAGACGGAGCTGATCGAGTACTGCAAATCCAAGAACATTGCCCTGACCGCCTACAGCCCTTTTGGCTCACCTGGGAGACCGCCAGTGCTGTAAACCACATTATACACGAATTTGATATCATATAAACAAAGGATGGTGTGATCATGTGATCGTGCTCAGACATTATTTCCTGATCAAAGAGGACAGAAAAATGAGGCACAAAAGGAGACAAACCTCCAACAAAACAGGAAATGGTTAAACAGGAACCCCAAACATTACAGTGTGCCAATGATGAATGATCCCAGTACGTCACATCAATACATGCAGTTATTGTTCTGCTCTAATTCTTTCTCTTGTACCTGGCCTGTCTCAGGTTCAGAGGAGACACTGATCCACACAAGCTCCTGGAGGATCCTGTTGTAGCAGATATAGCAAAGAATCATGGACAGAGCCCTGCACAGGTCAGACTGACTCTGCTGTAAATGTGTGTGTGTATTCCGTCATTAGTAACAGAGGTGTTGTCCCAGGTGTTACTGAGGTACCATGTGCAGCAGGGGATTTCAGTCATACCCAAGAGTGACAAACCTCATCACATCCTGCAAAACACAAAGGTAAAACCTGGCCATCCTCTCACTGCATCCACTGATTGCTACTATTAAGTTCCCTCTTCCTGTAATGCTTGTTTAATGTTCATTAACAATAATACACATCTCACAGACTGTATGCATTATTTGATTGCTTTCTTGAAGCTGCAGAACGCCACTCCCCCCTACATGAAGCTGTTTCGCAACAGAGCTATGAGTTCATATTAAATTCCGCCTAGTTTAAACAAGCCTAACTTGTTAACTTGGTTATTATATGAATATAAATGAGCAAAGGAATGCTTCTTTTCTTTGACTTTTTTCAACACAGCATTTGCTGCTATCATGGAGTATGTGACGTATTAGGAACACAGATGATTTGGAGTGAATAAGTTGACCAAATGGGCAATTATTCCAAACATGGTGTATTTCCTCTTTGTGGGGCTGGTTTATTAACTGTATTACAGAAGACTCTTGTCTTTGAGAGGGGAAGGAAACATGATGAGCATCAAAGTAGCTGCCTGTGAAACCCAGCTGATCTGGCTGTGGTGTTTTGTACAGATCTTTGACTTCAGTCTGACTGCGGAGGAGATGAAAGCACTGAAGGGACTGGATCGAGGGTGGAAAGCCTGTATGCTTGACGAGTAAGTCAACACACTGCCATTGTCCTTAGCATCTGTCGTATGCATGGAACACTACTTTCACAGTCACGATGGTTTTCTCCTTTTTTTCTTCATTAGAATCAAGTCTCATCCTTATTACCCCTTTGTATGAGGCAGCCACCCAGGAAAGTGGAAAGAAGACAGAGAACTGCATCTACCTTCAATTTAACGTCACACTGAAATCAAGTGTTGTTTACCGAATGATGAAAAAAATGCTAAAACAAAGACTACGGAAGCAGAGAACCGCTGCGTAACCAATTCAATGTTACGTCAAGATCACAATCAGCGTGACTTCTTAAGACAACACTGAGGAAGCATTTGTATTGACTGCATCTTGAAAACTTGAAAACTGTAGCAAATGAGAATTCCTTTGCTCGTAGCCTACTGGACAGTTTTGTTGTGAATCTGCGCCTTATACTGTATATTAGATTGACTTGACATCTTACGCAGGTTGACCACTGTATGCG
The DNA here is from genome assembly GCA_001698575.1 of Mola mola. Taxonomy (NCBI): domain Eukaryota; kingdom Metazoa; phylum Chordata; class Actinopteri; order Tetraodontiformes; family Molidae; genus Mola; species Mola mola. Next base: position 621,593 of record KV751413.1, read on the forward strand.
TGAATATTGTTTTTCATGGTAAACTGACTCTATACACTATACAGAAAGGATGATTAAAGCTTTTGTAGTTGTTCACCAAATCCATCACAGCTTTACACATGGCATAACCAATATTTGCATTAAGTAACTTTTGATGCCACTAACAAAAGCATTATCAGACCTATAGTCTTGGCTTTTGCAGAAGACAAATCTTAAGAGCTTCAACAAATAATATAATGGTCATAATGGGAACACGTATCATTCCATTGATAACCTTGTATGTGTTGCTTATAGCTCTGGTGCTTTCCTCCAGAAAATACTTTATATTCAAACAATCACTCATTTTTTATATTTCTTTAATTGACAAAGTTAAGGCAGATTTATAAAAAATAAAAACAAAGCAAAAAGCAATCTACATACTCACACACATACAAAAACAATCTCTCTCAACCATTACTTAAGTCCTATGACAAAAAAAGTGGTGGTCTCTGTATGTGCAGAGAACATCCATCCATCTCTTTAGATAATGTCAATTCTAAAACTCTAGTCCTAGAGGACAGACTAAGTTTAAAGCTGTGACAGACTTCTGGGAACCTTCATGGTGCTCTAATACCACAACATTTGACAGAAGAGGTGCAACAAGATAAATGGTCTGTCCAGTGCTAATGCTGAGTTGTATAGTCTGTTAATCAATGACAGTTCTAGTAAGCAGGTTGAATTATTTTATATTCCCCTCCCCCTCAAACAAATCAGTGCAGTTTTTGTATAAAGTCCTCCATCGTTTTTGTTATGTGGGGTGTGATGATTCATTTGCCCCTTGCCCATTCTTTTTTTCCTTCTCTAGGGAGTGTGATGGCAGTGAGTGTTTCACAGTGCACACACATGCTGAGGCCCCTGCAATGCGCTTTGGCACATCTGGTCCTCTGGACCATGAGCCCTTGTCAGGGTTGTACACTTGAGTGGCTCGGGAGAACGCCATGCCTTCCCAGCTGTAGCCCCCGAGCACATAGATCTTCCCTGCCCAGACTGCGAGCCCTGCCTCACTGTTGGGCAACAACAGCGGTGCCACCTGGGTCCACTGGCCGCTGCATTGGTCGAAGGACTCCACCTGCAGGATGTCAAAGCGCTCTGAAGTATCTTCATGGTCGTCGCTGCCTCCAATGGCATAGATGAGGTGGTTGAGGGAGGCCATGCAGTGCCAGCCGCGGGCCAGAGACATGGGCTGCTGCTCCACCCACACATCATTGTCCCGTGATGGATCATAACTCAGGACATCTCGGCGGTACGGCCCGATCTGATAGTCATGACCACCTGAGATGTAGACTATGCCACGGTGGACTGTCCCAGCATGGCCATAAGTAAACCTAGAAAATACACAATACAAAAACTAACAATATTATCCTACTTCTCACCAGACTTAACTCAAAGTTTTCTACAGGCAACAGTTAGCCAGGTTTGGGTTAGCTTTCGTCAGATTTTTTCTGGTTTGCTTTTAACCAGCACCTGGGAAAAATCTGCCGGTTAAACCTCCTAAGTGATCGAACATATTCAGCGGGTTGCTCACTTTGTCTGCTTTTGTGGTGGTAGGTAGTTTGTAAATCTGACTTTTCACAGTGAAAACAGCTAGTTGCTGGAAAGGTTGATGGAAACAGTGACAGTGGACCCAAACAGTACATCTTGAGGGTTTAATACCCCCAATCAATCAGCTGAGATCCTAAGTATAGCTAAAGAGAATGCAGATATAAGTTCTCAGTTGTTCAACCAATATGAAGGAAACTTGTTACATTTCACTGTCAATTGACTGATTATATGTTTTGAACAATGCAACTTTAACAAAAGTGTGTATTTAATATGTCAGATTTTTAGCAGGTTGTTCATGAGCATATATCCTCAAGTGACTGTAAATACCTTAAAACATATTTTCATGCTAACACAGCCATTAGCAATATTTTCTCAGGAAATAGCAGAGCCAGTAGTAACGTGTCCCTACCTGGGCAGTCCTGCTACGTAGGACCAACAGTCTTCAGTGGGATAATAAACCTCCACAGAGGACAGAGCTCCAGCGTCATTTCTCCCACCCACGGCAATCAGGCACTCTCCCATTGTACCCAAATAAAAATCCACTCGCCGCTGGTTCATTGGAGCGCCCTGGAAAACATCCCACTGTCATTGTGGCTGGGCAACTGAGCTGCTTACAGACAACAAACAAGCAGCAAAAGAATACAGATAATTAAATAGTGCATCCGGTGGGCTACAACATTTCCGACCAGCAGCTACAACGGCGCTAGAAATACCAAAATTTGATCAACTTTTTTGCTAAAAAGGAGAGTGAAGCTCTTCGGTACAATACCCTGGTCCACTGATTGTGGCGTGGGTCGTATCTGTACAGCAGGTTACAGGCAGCGTCTCCACCGTTGTCCCTGGATGAGCTGCCTCCCGCTGCAAAGATGAATCCCCCCAACACAGCCAGGCAGTGGTGGCTCCGCTGGGCCGGCAATTCCGTTTCCACCTCCCAGTTTCCTGTTTCACTGTCCAGTCGGCAAACATTGGCACTGAGTTCTTCTCCGTGTTCTGACACCTTGGAAAGGGATATTATACCTATTGAGTTTCTGTTCTGCTAACTTTACTTTACCTACTGGCAATAAAATAATCACTTTTAGCATTTTCTTGTCACATAAAAATTCTTAATTCTCAAGTCATTTAAAACATGTCTGGGCCAAGTCAGGATTCTTAAAAAGTCTCAGGTCAGGTCTCAAGTTTCCAAACAAAAGCGTAAGTCCAGCAACCACCTCTAGTCTCGGGACTTAGAACAGCAGCTCTCCAGGACTTGGGGACAGGACTAAGTCAAGTTATAAGCCTACATCAGCTACATGAACGAAGATGTAAGGATCTGCGGGGCCTGCGGGAAGCTGTATTATTTTTTTAAGGTAATAACACATCACCAGGACAGGGAATTGAAAATACTGTTTCTCAAGCAGAATCAGATCTCAACTTATTTATAGTTTTACAGTAGCAAACTTCTTTTTTACTCTTTCATGAGCTGGCTCAGGATTATCACCAGCTGTCAAAGTATATTTGGAAACCCATTTATCATTTTTAGGCTATTTTGTTTTTAATCTATCTAATTAGTTGATAATCTCCTGTGCAGAGAAACATACAGAAAGAGAGAAGCTTGCTCTTACAGGTCTCTAGTGCAAATGAGCAGATTCTGGTTAACTGTGGTAAACAGCTGTCTTGACAAACGTGTCTACTTGTGCCATTGTTTTAGGGTTGTGAGTGTGCCTGGTTGAAACGACATCATCTACTCAATAGGCTACATCATAACCAACAAGAGTCCTTTTCATGAGGCTCAACTGCTGTTAAAACACAATCAAGGCAAGAGTAAAATCCAAATCACATTTCTGTGCCACTTTATAAAGCATACTGTAACTAACAACGTTACATTTAGTACCTCTCCTCCAATCAGCAGCAGCTGCTCTATTCCATCCCTCAGAGTGGTGCGTCCTGTTTGCAGGAGCGGTTGGGCGCTGGGCCTGCCGTGGTATGCCACAGCTTCCTCCACTAGGGCCTCACAGCTGGCCTCTTCTGGCAGCAGGGCTCGCACAGCTGGTAGCACCCGGCCTATCAGGTCCCCCATCGGCATGAGAGGGAAGCGGATGTGGGACAGGAGCTGTCTGGCATGGATGGTCCGCTCAGGATTCTGGCTGAGCCACTGCAGGGCAGCCTGAAGAAGTGCCTGCTCACTGTCATGCTGAACCTGAGGATGAAAGCAGGAGGAATTAGGACAGTTTTGTCTACCTCAGCCACATCAAAGCTCTTTTCCCCAAACAGGATGTGGACCCCATGTCACAGTGAAACTGTTTTGTCAACTGCTGTTTCCAAGAATAAACCTTTAATCTCAACATACAAAAAAAACGGTGAGCATTTACCTGGCCATTAGAGAGGTAGGAGGTGAGTTTATGTAAAGGAATGTCGCGGAGGAAGTCAGGAGTGAAAGAGAGCGTGGCGAAGCGCGTGAGGATAAAGTAGTCGATGAATGCATCCAGTCGTTCCAGGCTGTAGAGCAGAGCCAGCTCCTGCAGGTACAAGTAGTTGTCCTCACTCACCTCCTTCTCCAGGTACTGGCAGCAAAAATCCACCACGCGCCAGACCTGAGCAAGGACATATTTTTTTTGCATTGTATTTAACATTTCGTAATACGCTGTAAACAGAATATTCCTATGAAGCATTCTTAAATGATGTATAAACATTAAATGAAGGCTTAACCATACTGTATAATATACAGAAGTTGTAATCAAATGCAATAACATGTAGCAGTAGTTTTTAAACCTGCACCAGCAACTGACAAAAGTTACAATAAATACATGGTTTCACGTAATTTGAAACTTGTGATAGTCATGAATTTTCACCACTGACTTTTAGCTTGTAGCGGTTTGCTCCAATGGAAAGCCTGTGCTATATATCTAACATTATGTGTTGAACAATAATCGCCCATTTTCTTACTTGCAGAAGGTTGGCAGCTTCAAGCACATAGTCAATGTTGCCTCCATCCAAAGGCAGCTCTCCGCTGTACAGGAAGTCCACTACAGCGCTCAGCCCGATGTAGGACATGCCAACCAGTTCCACCTGCAGACAGGAGAAGGACAAAGTTCCAGAAGCAGTGCATTCAGATCTGTGCTCACTTTGTTCAACATCATAAAAGGACAGATGCATGCAGTTGTATTGTACAAGATGCAGCTACTCAAGAATCAATAACTCGAAAAATACCAGTAGAATATTATGGATTTGCTTTTTCCATAATTTAATTCAAAAACTTTTCCTTTCACACTTTATATTCTATATTCTTTACAATAACCCCAAAATGTACAGTTTCCTTTGCAGAATCCTATGTACCTCCTCCTGGCGTTCCTCCCTCATGCCCAAAGTGAACATAGCATGGAAGTACGGGCTGCTGATGGCCAGCAGGGCTCTGTGAGCACACAACCGCTGGTTGTCAGCAACCAGCACCACATCACAGAACTGGCTGTGCTGCCGCTGCTTGTTGAGGCCCTGCAGGACCTCTGCAGACTGATCCATCCAGCGGAACACCTGTAACACACCAACACAATGGACTAACAATGAGACATCTTCATCTGTGGCACGAATGATTTGTTATTATTCTACAGAACTGACAAAAAAAGGGCTGGCGATAGGGGTAAAAAAAAAAAAATCGTACCATGAGATTTCTTTTGTATATCAGTGGATATCAATCTACGTATATTACAATATACATCAAATCACTATCTCTGTCTACCGGCATCATGCCTTTTTGCAGTAAAGTAGACTAATGTCTCTGTGAAATCACAGTCTCTTAGATTTTTGTCATAAGGATTGGTGCTGGATAAAGTGGACACTATGGTCTGTAGTTGCTGTGCAGGTGTGCCACTGGCTTGGGACTGTAAAGGCTTCCACTGTGCCTGCTCTACTGGACGGCGTGGCTTTAGGTACGCTGTTTCGTTGTATCTCACAGTGCAATAACAATAAAGCTTATTCTAATTCTAGATGGTAAAAAAAAGATTAGTGGCATCACCTGTCTTTGTGGAAACATTGTGTTGATACAGTTTGCAGTGCACAACTCTGCTTCTTGACAGACTTTCAATAGCCAAAATCTCCCCACACTACTGAATTCTTCAGGCCCTTTATTTCAACTTTGTCCCCGTAGTTAGCCATCATTTTCTCTTTCATCTCCCTCCCTCTCCTTGACGTACTGCTGGACTCGGCTGCAGCAGCCCAAACATCAAAGCTCGTAGTGAACACGCACGCGTCCTGCTACCGGTTGCTGCTGTGGGCGTCAACGTAATTTGACGGGCTGGAACCAATCACAGCCACACGACTGGTTTGGTGCAGCACTAGTATAATTACCATTGGCTGTCTGTGTTGTTTGTGAAAACATGGACCGTACGAGGTCTACCGTCGTCGCATCGAGATGTCTTACATTTCTTATGGTAAAGGTTATTTCTTTGTAATCTTATTTATCGTTTTTATCGCTCAGCCCTACAGAAACAGTTGACAGAGGAAATATTAGCTGTAATGCACAGGCCAGTGAAAATCAATGTTGGAAAAAGCACAACCACACAGTACATATGTTTACGTGTATGCCTCATACTGTAAACTGTAAGGGAGGGATTAATTTTTTATCATCCCAATATTCATACAGTCCTAATTTTATAGTAGTATTTGCCTCCAGAATTTCCTTTGTTTAAAAGCTACTAGTATAGTAAATGGGATCGACCTTGGATGATTCACTGATTCGCTGGGGCCGACACACACGGCTCTGTTTGCCATTGTCCATGATGTCCCCTGAGGCAGGTATCATCTAGACACACACACACACACAAACAGAATGAGTCAACAACTGACAGCTCACAATAAGAAGCCCCCTACGGTAAATTAATCCTGCACTGTATTACGAACCAGGGAAACCATCTATATTCTATAGAGTCTGTGTATCTCAGATTAGCTACATTATTTTTGAACGCTATGTGAAGACATTATGTCTTCATGCTGTTAGCTAGGCAAGCTACAGACTCTCATACATTCATGACAATGATGTATGGTAAGTCCAGTCACTTTCTGCTTCTTACAAAATGACCAGTGCTTACATTTGGAGGTGGGAAGGGGCAGCGGTGGGTCTCTGGTTACACACAGCTAGCAGCATCTCGTGTTGACGCAGAAGTGTTTCAACAGGAAACCGTCAACATGAGACGCCTTTAAACGACGACACAAACCGGCTCGCAGCAGGGAAGGCTCTCTTTAGGTACATAGTCTTCTTGCTGAGACGTTTGCTAGAAATTACGTAATTCCTCAGGCCACAGAAGAAGACGCAACATTTAGCATGTCGGCAGCTGGCGTGAGTAAATTATCTTCCGGTTACGGTTTTCAAAATAGTATGATTCCGTTTACGATTCCAAAATCCACAGCAAAATGAATTATACAGAGAATAATAGTAAGGACAATTTTAAAGACATATATAATTTTTGTAGTCAAATTTAACAAAACTCCAAATTTATCGATGGTATAGCGTCACGTAATTCATTCTTGGAAATTTATTTTGAAGTCAGGGCTTGAAATCCGATGTCGCGACAGCAGCGAGTTACAATTTTAAAACCATTGTGAAACAAAGACACAGCTAATGCTATCAGGTCTGTCTGTAACTACTGGACAACCGACTACAAAATACACCCCTCGAAATAGTAACATGTGTCTGCCCCGAATGCATAGACTATTTGGTTTATGTGAGCTGAAATCTGCTCAGGTAATCGACCACATCCGGCCCCAGGGGTTATGTTCGAAACTGGCAAGCGTTGCAAGATATTTAACTATTCCACGCTAATTAATGAACTTGGATGTGGAAGGGCATTAGAAATTCAAAGACTAATAAAACGTCAAAGTCTTTATGAGGAAAAAAATATAATGTTTCTGTCTTTTCAATAAGCCTGCCGTTATTTCTATGAAAGAGATGCTTTGTAGGAATGTGCTGGACTTGACTTAAGTGATATGTAATAATTGAAATAATTTATTCCAATTTTTCTCCCCAAAGTAATTTGTGGATGAGTGTGAAATAAAGTACACACAGCCTCATATCACAATACATAACAACACTGGTCTGAATCAAAAGGTAGCAACATTTGTGCACCCCCCTTTAATAACGTAAACATTTACTGAAGAGATAAGATGCACAATATTAAAATGACAAAGTAAACATGGGAGTTGGAGTATCAAATCAAATGGAATAGATGTACTATTGTGACAAAGTGCAAAGAGAACTACCGGATACAGAACTTAGGATAAAACAATACTCTGTAACCTACAGCATATGCTCTGCAAACAGGCAGTGTAAATCTGACTTAAATCGAAACAGATATACATTTTATGTATTTGTATGTAAATGGCTATAGAAGAGTGTTATGAAACCCTTTCACCACCCTGCTAGATTTAAAAAAAAATGACAACAAGATAAGCACTTAAAAATTTATATTTATTAATGTAGGGACATTAATAAAAATATTCGCAAAAAATATAAATAATGGCCTTACAGCCTCTGATTTATCGGTATGTAGTCATTTTATAGTCTACATTTTACATCATTAGATACATACACTTAAGATGGTACTCAGTGATTTCTCAACACATTGGTACCATTAACAGCATATAATGTGATGGGCTGCTGGTGGGCCAGCAGGGGGCGGTGTGATGCAGGAACAGACAACCTGAAGACCTGAACCTGAAGACAGACCTCTGAGGCAGCTAGTGGTGGTGGTCGGTCCCTGGCTAAGGCCTCATCAGTGTCAGTCATCCCAGAGCTGGTGGAGGACTCAGGACTCCCAGCAGGAGGGAGAGACCTTTCACAGCTCGACTTATGTAGTATAACATGCACATGGAATACCTCCTGGACAATTGCCATACTGTATCTTGTTGTCATAGCTTATGCACAATATGTAAGCTTTTATAGCTCAATCTTATTGCATTTTACCTACATTGTTCTGAAGGTTTCAATTATTTTATTTTGCCCAGTGCTGAGTTTTGTACTGCATGAATCCAGGATGTTTTTATCAAAAGCCTCCAATTGCTTGAAAACATTCTGATTAAAATAAATTAAAATAAAATTACTGAAGCAAAATTGTTAGATTTTAATTTAAATTCCAAGTGGCACAATTTGAATCAGAAGTTCTTTTTTTTCCCTTTCAGAATAATATCACAGAAACGGTCTTAATTTTTCTTTTGAAGGCAACTAGACTTCTTGTAGTTTCTTGAAGACGTTTCATTTCTCATCCAAGTGGCTTCTTTAGTTCTAGATTTCTGATAGAGAGTCCCAAAGTATTTAAGCTTGTGGAGGATCCTTCTTACTCAGGGTAGTGGGCAAAGGGTAAAAAGCCCCACCCCCAATCTATGTGGCCCAGATTCATCCCCCATCAGCTGGGGACTCACTCCCCCTGGTCATCATATGAGTCACTGGTTTCACATGAACGAAGGTGTGAACTGTGGTTAAGTTTCCTGGCGAGAGATTTCAAGTCTGCATTGTTTGTGGTAGACAGCTGATGTCTGAGGCCACCTCCTCTGTTAAGTGATGGCTGTTTCAGCTTTACATAGATGGCCTCCTTTACTCCTCTCTCAAACCATTTTAGTGGCTAAATATAAAATAACAGTATTTTGCAAATTTAAAACGATAGAATTTTAATGGCAATATACATTTACAATATACTAATGCATCTCCAAAACAGTATACATAGGAGAAAAGTTTTTTTTTTCATTCCTAAAAAAATAACTTTTCTATAATCATAGCAAGTGGGGTGCTTTCATTTTTATGATTATATCCTACATGATTACAGGGAAATATTTTAATATTTGCAGATGTGTGTTTTAAACTGTTGGTCGTGATTATCGTGATCAAAATAATAAAATACTTGAAAAGTTTTGTTTACATGTAGTTAGTCTATAATATATTACCAATTTAAAAAAAACTGATGGAAAAATATAATTATATTGTAATTTTTGGAGCTGCCCAAGCGCAGAACAGTACGCGTTAAACGTTTTATTGCGAAAGTGCACACCGGAAGCTGTACGTGCACCTTGCGACTGTGGCTCGCTTGACGTCGGTCCTCACGTCGCTGTCAGGGAGAAGGTGAATTAAGCTTGTGACGGGGACTCCTCTGTCTTCTCTGGCAGCCTCATCATCTAACATTACCAACGCCCACCAGGCAGCGGAATACAGGAAATGATAGGAGCTACGAGGTCAAGAGGCGCCACCTCCCAATAAGTCCGACAGGCTCCAGTGTTCTGGCGTGGCGGTCGTGATTGTGGACCGAAGCCCATTGTGTAACGTTATCAGAGTTCTTCTCATGTGTAGGCCTGACATCAACAGTGTGAATTAACGGCTTCATTTGTGCGTAGCTAGCTCTGTCTGCCTTGGACCTACACATCGGTGACTGACTGACTGACCGAATCCTGCCCGCCTGCCCGGACAAAAAATGTCAACCCAGATCGATAAAGACGCCTGCAGAGAGGCTTACAACCAAGTCAGAGACGACAACACGGACGCCAACTGGTGAGTGGTGCCTCATCCACACTCAGGACAATCAGCACTAATGTGGATTACCTGCAAAAGTGGCTAAATGTGTCGAACAAATAACAAGGGCTATAATTCGAGTGATGAGAAGTCACCGTGATTTGTAATTTGCAATATATCACGCACTCTGTTAATAGACCTAATGGCAATAGCTTTTTAATTACTGTAGACTGGCACCGCCCACTGAGCCCTATTAAAATAAGATATGGAGCCTGTTTTTATAAATTAAACATTTTATTCACGCCGAATTGAAGCAAGATCCCCAAAGACAAGGCTGGCATTTTATCCCAACACCAAACTCTTCTTTTGGCCGAGGTGACTTTAAATTGCTCCATATTTGAAAGTAGTTCGGACCGCTCGCCACAAACGGGAAATTGAGGGTTTGCTGGTGTTCCGCCAAATTCTGTGACCCATAAGATTCCGCGACACAAGTACAATTGGACCCTTACCTGTTAGCCCAGCCCGTCCGGGATGATTTCACACGGATACCCCCACCCTGCGCTTTGGTTTAGAATAATACAGGCTGAAATGCCGTCCGTGTCACGATCCGATCCGACCTGTCCTATTCTGCGGCCACACGCAGTAATCGCTGTCGCTACGCAACAGGGCGGACGTAATTTTCTTTGTCCTGTATTCCGAGACGATGTGGCTGTTACTCAGCTGCCACCGTTGCTTCATTGGACACATCGGGCCCGATTGGCACACGGCGCCATTGTTCTGGAAGCACAAGATGATGAGGTAAAATAACACGCGGTATGTGTGTGTTCTGCGTCCCACAGGGCCGCGTTCAAATATGAAGGCTCTATGATCGTGCCTGCAGGACAAGGATCCGACTACGAAGACTTCAAGAGCATGTGCACAGGTAAGAAGAAGATTTTGTTTGCAATGTGCAACCATGGATGTCAACCAAGTCTCTCGGGTGCTGCTGACCCGTGTGGTGTCACACCTCTGTCTCCCGACGGGTTAAGCATCCTATGTAAGCACACAGCTCCGCTTGGCAGGACACTAATCTTTTAATACTCTCTGCTCACTCGCTGGCCTTGAGCCCCGTAACGACTCTTTCCAAAGCACTTAATACTGTGTGCGTTGCGTTGCGTTGCATAATGTGTTGTACAATGCCACCCCCTTTTTTTTTTTTTTACAAGGTGAAATATGTGAGGTCAGCTTTTCTGTGTGCAATAGTTTTCTTCCTGAATCACGGTTGTCTGTCACTTCTGCTGAAGGAAAAAAAAAAAAAGGGGGAAACAAAGAAAGAAACAGTCCACTCCACTACCAAAGCAGCTGAATTAACAGTGTGATCATGTTTTCTTGTGTGTGTAGACTTTCAGATTGATGGTGCGAAAAGGTTTGTCCTGCTGTTGTTAATCCACTTCTTTCTGTGCCCTTCAAACTAAAAGCATCCCTTCAGATCATGGGTGTGGCTCTGACTCTTACTGTCTTTAAAGTTTTCAGCCTCTGGGCTCTACTTCTTCCTGATACGTCGGAGCTCACATTCCTCTTTTGAAATGACTCGTTTGCCACTGTTGCTTTACAGAGTGATGACACACACACACACACACACACACACACGCGATCTCACATCTCTCCGTCTGTGTTTCTCCTTATTTAGCACTTCAGCTGCAGCCTTGCAAAGAGAAAAAAAAAACCTGAATGTAGGTGGAGCTGATGCAGTCTGGTCATGCAGTGAGTCTGGAAGAGAAGGGCTTCCTTTGATTCAGGAAGTAAAAAAAGACAACCTAAAACAATGCAAGAAGACCCTGCTTGTAGGGGTTTCAGCCAGTGCTTCAAACTATTTCTGCTGACAAACGTGCAATGAACAATAACTTAACAAGTCAGTCTCATAAATTACTCCGGGTTGGTCATCAAAGTATCCGTCAAGAAGACATTCAGTCCTTAGCATTCCCTGACTGGGAAGGTGTTCCTCGGTGTCAAAACCGATTTGTGGTGATTTTAACTGGCTTGGTAGCATGGCTGTGGAAACGGCAGATTATATTCAATTTGTTGCCATAATTTAACATTCATGGTCCTCAGAGGATGAATCCCAGTGACTTTGATAACCCCCCTGACCTTTAGTGTAGTACAGGCATTAGGCCAAAGTTTTCAGCTATCCATTAGATAGTGAGGCAGTGTCATGCCTTGCCGTGAATTTTGGTTCAGATGTTTTAACATCCCTGTGAAAAATCCATCTAGTGTCATTGGCAGGTCAGATTTTATTTGCATCCTGTGAAATATCAGAGCACCGATGAGTTCCAGACAATGTAATGGTTCCCCGACTGCGCATCATAACATCTAACTTATTT
>KV751413.1:645874-662830 GCA_001698575.1 Mola mola
CTGCATGATATGTGTGTAACTTTAGGACTTCCTTTTCTGTTATATGAAGGTGATTACATGAACGGTTCTGTACACCTACTCTCAAAACTGTGCTTGAACACATCCTGAGCGAAGCATAACTGAAGCTGCACCTGCTGCTCTACTAACATACTGCATTTACTGTTTTCATAGGGTTAAAAGGGTTTTTCCTCTGTTTTCAAGTATATAACAGCTGTACTTCTACTTTTAATATGTACATCACTCTGTAAAGTGTGCTCTGCATGTCCTGGCATCTCCGCTGCAGCCAAAGGAAAAACAGATATAGTGTGGCCTTTACCCTTTCGGTCTGTTGTGCAGAGAGAGAGAGGTTAGCATAGAGGACCTGTAGGAGTGTCCAAACAAGGAAGCTCAGATCAGTTCCTGCAAAACGATACCACTCAGATCCTTCCTGCATTCCTCAGAACTCCTCAACACAGCAGCATATTTTACAGCCCACAGCAAGTCATGTGCTCTGTCCTAGCATGTATGCATGGGCGTGTGTGTGTGTGTGTGTGTGTGTGTGTGAGAGAGAGCGATTGAGAGACAGAGAGAGGCAAGATGTGTTTTAGCCACCTATATCTTCAAATGTTTGTGTGATGATAATCTTGTATTTTCAACCTTCATTTAGACAGATTGATTCTTTCGGACCTGATTTTATGGTTGATTATAACATTGATTTTAAACTTGAACATGTGAGCCTACAGTATGTGTCTATACCAGTTTAGACATTTCTATCACACCACTGACACATCCCTTTTCATGTAGACCTGAAAAGCTGAAATAAGTAAATACGTTTCATGGATATACAATAAGACATTTAGTTTCCAAGCAGAAGCCTTTCAAACTTTGTCAGTTGATTCCTCTCATGTCCAAGCTGTGTCAACACTGTTTGACTGATTTGACATGCGGTTAGTCACAGCTCAGTGGGGTCCAAAATCCAAGCGGACCGGCACGTTCCGAGTCCTCTGTGTAAAAGCAAACAACCGTCACTGTGTGAATGGGCTTATAACGTCTCCACGAAAGTGGGAGGCAGGGGCTTTGAGTGTTTGAGTGTGTCTTAGGAGAGCGATATCTTATTGAATTCATCTGCATGAGAAATCCCCTGTGTCTTCTGTCAGAGCTAATGCTGATTGTTTTCTACAGTGATGTTTTTGCTTTTGCTTCTGTTTTTTTGCAATTAATCACTGTTGCACCCTAATAGTTGTAAAATGAATCATAACCAGAGGAATTGATGACTCTTCTTAACATATCATGGAGCACAGCCATTTGTGTTAATGCATAATTTGAACGTGTTTGCTCAAAATCAATTTATTACCCCTGCAAATGCTTTTGCTTCAACCTTGAAAGGTCAAAAATTGCAGTTTCACATTTAAAAAATGAACTGAGTGACACATTAAACAACCATGAGAGCATAGCAACAATATCAGGGAGACACTGGTGAATCACAGCATGTAGAGCCAGAATATATTCAGATCTAGTTAGCTAAATTAAACTTTTAGCTGACTAACTAAACCGGAGTACGTGATAAGTCAAACAGTGATAAATTTAAGCTTGTCTTATAGTGAAAGAGTAAAAATTGAATTCACATGTTAGATTTTTCTGTTTCATAAGGAAAATAAAGGAAAATGTTTAATTTCTTTAAAGTTTATTTTCTGTTTTGTTTAGCTAGCCTGTCTAAAAAATCCAACAGTAAATACAAAAAGACAGCGTGACACACATGCTGTTGGGACAATAGTGTTATGTCAAATTATGTATCAGCCAACCCTAACAGGTACCAGTAATCCTCTGCCCGGCCTGGGATCGATCAGTGGTGTTATGGGGGAACCGGTACAACTGTAACAGTTGCAATTGTAATGCTTTAGGCTCAAAGTAAGGTATGACTGTATTGAATAATATTGGAACAACGATAGTATAGCAGGCTTCCAAATGACATCAAGTTGTACAGTAAAGTCAACTGTACACAAGATTGTTTCATTTGTAGATGATGTCCTATTTATAACCAACCCCGTGGAATCCATTCCAGCTTTCATGTCAACTATACAAAACTTTTTAGTTTTTGGGATCCCAGTGATTAATTTCCGGCTATGCCCTTGGGGTATGGTAAAGATATGTCTAAATGGCCTCACTTCCCATTCTCCTGGTCTATCTCAGGATTTTCATTGGTGGGGGAGCTCACTGCCTAGAAAATGTCCAATTTTGGGTCCTGGGACAACCCTATATTTCAAAACTATAGCAAGATTTGTTGAGATATGAAGAAAAATAAAAAACAAAGTTTTATATATCTCTATGAAAAATTGTGTTCTCTTTTTTTTGTTTTTTTGTTTTGTTTTACAGATCTTACGGATGTAATTTTGTGAAACATTTAGCTAGCTATGTTGCATATCACTGAAGAGTAGACTTTAAAGGCACAACAACCCTGCTGTCAACAATCTTTAATTTAGCTTGTGATTTTCAGTGATCCTGGGATGTCACGGACTGTGACGGTCCATCTACATAAACTAGAAACTGGGAAGCAGTTGGAAGCCTGACTGAGACTTGTGAGTAACATTCACCCGGGGTCCTCGGTCGGCTGAATAGGGAGAGAGACATACATAGCGAAAGAGACTGATAATGGTTGGCAGGAGGATGGCGGGGGGCTTCGAAATTGAAATTTGCACAACTGAGCAAAGCAAAAGGGGCGTGGGTCTCTATTCAGATTCTTCAAGGCCATGTGAATAGAGAAGACAGAGAAACAGAGAGGGAATGTGAGTGTGAATGGGTCAGTTCTCAGTGCTCCTGCGTGCCAGCGCTGCACAGCGTTGGCACAGAGATGCCATTGTCAGACATTAACGAGCTGAGTGTGACTTCATTCTCCCTCCCCAAATGGGCATCTGTTTATACCAAGTCTACTGAGTGCTCTACCCTCTTAATACAAGATACACAGTGGGGTGTCTGTTTGCTGTGATGTCAGTCTGTTATTGTTTTGTTATTATTTCTGATGATCTGCTTTTATTCATCTCCCAAGGGTGAACAATTACATGATGTCATCTTTATTTGTTTTAAACCTTAGTTTTTAATGGTTTTCCTCATAATGTACTATCATATCAAAGTGTCATAGGCCTTAATGACCAGTAAACTGTAAAAAAGAAGTCCCTTTAACTTAAAAAAAAGTTTGTGTCCGGGCTGCCTGAAAGGTCTCACTTATAACGCTACAGCCTGCTTAGCTCAGTTTTGGCGAGACCACAGAAGCAAGAAAAGGATCCACATCCAACCATTAAGTTACAACACTATTTATAATTCATTCATTCATTCATTCATTTTCTACCGCTTATCCCGTTAGGGGTCGCGGGGGGGGCTGGAGCCTATCTCAGCATCTTGGGGCGAAGGCGGGGTACACCCTGGATAGTTTTTCCAAAATGTTTTGTTGCTGCTGTTTTGTTTTGTTTTTTCTCATCATTTGCCACAAGATATTTTTCAATAACCACAACCTAATTTAGAGTTTATTCACCAGTCTAAAAGACAAGTAGTGGGTACTGCATCAAGCCCCATTTTTCTCCCTGATTTACGTCCACTGGTGAAAAACCATGCCAATAATTCTTCTTGTGTCACACCTTATCTTTGCTCACAAACATGGTGTAGATGTTTGGGATGGTGATGAGAAAGTCATTGTCTATCGGCAGCATACGTTGGGCCAAAACCTGTATATATTGTTCTCAGACAGTATTCATTCATAATACAGTGTATATATACGGTATTATGTACTGTTAAATATGAATTCATTTCACTTAACCTAAGGAATATTTGTATATCTCCCTGCTAAGGCAGGAAAATAGTTACTTCTTGTGAGCGTCACATGTCTGCATCACTCTACCACTACCTTACACGCATAAGGCACATATTTGTTTTCTTCCTCCATTCCTTTTGCCTGTAGCTCTCAGACCCCAGCAATATCTGACATAATTATGCTTTCTGACCCTCCTTATGCTGCCTTGAAGTATTACTGACTTTTTTAAACGTTCTGTCTCTGTTCAAGTGTAATCACTAATTACACCGCGGACATCTATTTCGTGCTGGATCTTCTACCCTAATTTTTACTAAACTATAACTCTCTGCTCCACATGGGTCAGTAGAATAGTTATTCATTTATTGAACGCTCCATTGGCACATTGCACTGACGCTGTAGCCATAAGGTTTCAGTGAAAGGTCAACTGCCATGCTGCCCATGACTTTATAATGAAAGTGAGAGTGGTTTTGCATTTTAATGGCGCTCTGACTGACTCCAAGACCATTTTCAGTAATAACCCAGATCAAGACATGGGTCACCTGGAGAGCTATCTGAGGAGTCAGGCACATGAAAACAGGGTTCACAGTGTTTAGCCTGTTGTTTCATAAAGGAAATTCCAACTGGAAACACACAAACAAATTTAAATCAAATAAGCCTTCAGTCGACGAGACATTCTCAAGGCAGATACTTTATATTAAAGAACAGGAACAAATGTATAAACATATTCATATATATTTCAACCTTAAAATGACATAATATGGCACACATTACCACGTTGAAGGAGTTTGTTGAGTAAAGTGTGGCTCCAGATGTCAGACCAGTGACTTTTCTGAAATATTAAACATCCAAACACCTGTATCTCATGGCGCTATTATGGATTCCTTGTGTAACAGGTGTGTTTCACGAGGCCACACAAGTCAAGCAAAAGTCCCAACATTAGCTTGAAGAAGTGATGACGTACATTCTCTTGGTTTGTTTTTTTTCAGCTGATGAAAGACCAGACTTAGGTGCTGACAGAACACGTGAGAGAAACACCCATAAATCTTAATGTGTTTAAGTATGTATACATGTATGTGTTTACTTGTTTTTGTAAGCTCAACTGCATGGTTGATGACTCTCACGCAAATTTGTGTTAGCCTTGCACAGTTCTAAACTGGAGATGGTTCACAAAAGTTTTCATAAGGATGACTGTGAAAGATGGAAAGATTGGGTTTTCAAGCATGGAAATCATTTTTACCAATGTTTTGCTTTCTGAACATAATGGCTTATTTATTTAATAAACAATTAACGTCCCTTTTTGAGATACTCAGTCATTATGTTAATAAAATTTCTCCTTGTAAGAATTACAGGCACTCATATATTTCATCCTATTATTAAAAGGGTAAAACCTGTGCCTTGGGATTACATTTATTTTATTCAATTGCAGTCCACCAGGACATCATATTACGATATATTAGTGCCATTTTTATAGCAGCATCACCCTCAGCATGAGGTGATACATTGCAGTGTATACAAACATGCAGAGATAGTCTGTAAGACAACCAAATAGTCTCATACTCAATCTGCCTTGAAGAAATCCTTCAGTGAACATATGCAAAGCACTCGGGCAGAGGAAAGTTTACAGGAGTGATTACTGGTGTTGTTTTACTAGGGAACACATTGGTCCTCTTGTGACAGGCTTCATCCTATGTCAAAACCTCAAGAGAAAAATGCTTTGGCTTGGAATAATTTTTAAATCGGGTATCAAGTATGTATGTATTTTTTCCCTTTTTATATAAAATGAATGGAACATCAATGGAATCATGTTCATTATTTTTTTCTTCTGAACTGAAAAACACAGACAAAACACAGAAAAAAAGTAACAGCAAGCAGGCACCCTAAATAACTTGACTTGAAATGGATATGCCAGAACACTTTGACATTAACTGACAGTTGAGGTCTTTCAATGTATACGTGTATTTTGTGTGTGTGTGTGTGTGTGTGTGTGTGTGTGTGCGCGCGCATGTGTGTGTTCTTTTTCTTTTCTTTTTTTCTTTTAAATTGGTACGCTGATGGTGGATTTCCGGGGTAGTCAGTCAGTAGTGAGACTTTTACCATATAGGGATACAACTGAGAGGAAGTTCTGTGGGCACAGGGAAGAGAAAAGAAGAACTAACAAGGCTCACTTCTCAAGTCTCAACTTGTTTAAAGTTGAGTCAGTGTAGAGTAGTGAATACTGCTCACTTCACAGTAATCCTGCCATCTTTCTGTTCGCTGGAACATGTCCTATGGAAGGGAAGCATGCATACTGCTTGTTCTTGAAACACCAATGAGACAAATGAAACAGAGATGAGATGGGTGAAGACAGTGCACTAAACTGTAAACTGATACGATTACATCTATTTTCCACTGTTCCACACATTCCTGGTAGATAACTTTGTAATGTGACCTCTACATTAATGTTCATTAAAGGCATTTTTGTCCCATGTGACACTGTCATCCATAAACTGTTGACTTTCTGCAGTATTTCCAGATGTAATCATATCCATCAATTGCTAACATCAGAATATATCAGACCTTTACTGATCGCTCGGTATTGGGCTAAGAACTGTACCTGTGATGTCAGTGTGATAGTTGTAAAATATTGTCTCATATTATTCTAAACAGCTGTGCAGTGTTTGGGTGGCTAATAAAATGAAGTTTGTGGATTCAGTTTATGATTACAATTACAAAATGCTAAACCATTTCTTAGAAACTAGCTATTTTTTGATCATCATTCTCACATTTTGACACCAAAATAGAGAAGTTTACAATAATTACTTACAAAACTTAAAAGTCATTATGGGGGAGAGGAAACCCAGGAACTCAAATCTACACCAGCTGAACTGTGAATTTATATGCTTTCACTTTTACTTTGACTTGCAGATACCTCTCACTTCTTTCAATGCGTTTTCAACAGGTGGTGACAAATATTTAATACAAAATTAAAGTGTGAGTGTTTGTCTTTGTTTCTCTCTGTCTCTTTCTATGAACATATTGTGTTGTAAATGACGTGATTTTCTATTAAATCAAGTGCAAACCTGTTGCTTGTTCAACAGCACAATGATTATGCAAGAGCTCATATCAAAACACTGCCATCAGGCCTATGCACCAAACACTGCTTTTTAGAACGTGTATATGAAGGGATAAGGATCTTAGAATTCACCGGAGTATAATGAACTATTCACATTTTTTATCAGGTTTAACTCTTCACACTGAAAGATTCTGTAGCACAAGCCAGTGCATAGGACTTTAAAGATTTACCCATATCCTCCGTGATCACATGATGACCTGATAGAAAGCATATGCTTCTGTGCCTGGTCAACTCATGATTCCCTTTTTCATTCATTCATTCAGAAGTCAAGATAATACATTTGGAGAATGTATTTACTGTAAATGCACTCTAGAAGACTTGGATTCAAAAATGATGTGTTAACTCTGTGGTTCATCGCCAGCTGCACAATGATTCATGACTGGCATCCTGTTTGCAGCAGTGTTTATCTAACGTGGCAGATGGCTTTATGTCACCTACACATTCAGCTGGGAGGGCCTGGCTTATTCATTGTCCTGCGAGACTTACAATGCAACACGCCCAAATCAGCATATTTACATGGTCCCATGTCCATAAAAGGCGCTTTCAACGGGCAACCCTTTCTGCAGAGGCTTGAGTCTGTCTTCAGCTGTTCTTGTGCGGACTCTAGTGGTGAAAAATGGAGTAGGACTATGAAATTACGGTTCCACGTAAAGTCGCATGAAATAGGTTTTGGTGTTGGGTTTTGGCTGATGAGGCTGTCGTAGTCACTGGCCTGTTTAAAAACAAATGGTATCAGAGAGCACATTCTGATTTTGTCTTGTCTTTGTTCTTTGTTATTGAAATAATTATGTTGCACATATTGCCAATGTCCTAGTTGTGGGAGTAATAAAAGAATATCTTAACTTATTTGAAACCTTTGGATGTTGCTTCACAGTACATTTGCTTTGACGAGTAATAAGTTATGTTATCATTGTTATTGTTGTTGTTGCAATTATTACTATTATTATTACAGGCCGGGTAACTTTATTGATATGATTTATTGATTATGGGAGATAAGTGAGTAAAGTAGAATGTCAGTCAATTCATTAGTCCTAAACAATGGTCCATGGTGCCTTCACTTTAGTGAAAACACACCCCTGCACTTCCGCCCGCGAGTTATTCCCGCCTCCTGACATCATGAACCAATCACAAAGAAACAGGTGAACAGTTCGCTCATCTGATTGGCTACATTTAGCTAAGCGTGACCAGGAAGTTGACGCTTTGCTGCCGACGCAGGATGGAAAGCTTAGCTGTTCTGTTGTAAAAGGTCTGTGACACGTTAATATCGAAGTCACCTAGCTTAAAGAACATTGTGCATGTCAATAATTCCACTGGAATAATGCTCCATATAGAGTTACTTACCTGTTGGATAAAAAAATATGTAGTGCCGTGCTTTGTTCTGCTAGATAGCGGGAGCAAATTGTCCAGTGGGCAAAATAAAAAAGTTGTTAACTGTGGAGACACCTGCAGGCTAAGTGTGATTAGAGTCTGATAATAAACGTATCATTTGTTTTGAACAAAGTCTGCATCGCGTAACGCTTTGCAAACGTAGGAAACAGCAACAGATTATGTTACAGCCTCCTTCACCTCTGTATCTTCCGGTTGTAACTTAGCTATGTATATATGTATATAATTGTCAAACCTAAATGAGCTTGCATATTGTTGAAATTCCTCAAATCAGTACAGCACAGCATGTAAACATTGACTCTGTCTTATGTGTTTTTGTGTGTGTGTGTGTGTGTGTGTGGGTGTAGGGGTGACTGTAGGGCACCATGGGTAACACAAACAGTGTGGTGGTGCAGAAGCGACTGGCCCGCTTCCGCCCTGAGGATCGCCCTGCTGTGGAAGGGGTCTTCGACAGGCTCCAGGCTGGTGGCGGGGCTTTTTCAGTGGCCACAGGGAAGACTCTAACGCTTGAGATGCTGCAGGTGTGACTGTTAGAGGAGTAACCTGATTGTGTTATTTGTCCATACCAAGGCCATAACTATGGTGTCAACATTGGCCCCCTCCCACCCTCCAAAATAGATGCAATAAGCATTAACGTACAACAAATGAAAGCTGGTTGCACTGCATATCTGTGGGTTCATTTATTCAATAAGTATTTTGTTCCAAAAGTATCATTTAGTTCTCTAAGTTTAATTCAGAAAGAATTCAAGATAGAAAAAAATGTTATACTAAAACATGTAGTAATTATTATGTGTTAAGATATTATTACATTTGCTAATAAACAATTTGAATGGCAATGTGTGACTGTAGCGTCACATTTTATTTCATTTTTTTCTAAATGTATTGGACGGGACATGTAGACATTGGCCAATATACTGGATATTGTAGTTAAGGCCGTGGTCCATACAGGTGTGACATCACTCCAGTTTAACAGGGGTAAATATTGTCAATGTAATGTTTAGACCTGTTGGATTATATAAGATCCAGTTCCACAATGTTTTGACCCTTCACACATACTTTCCAGTTATGCTTCTCTAAAATTTAGTGCCATTTTACAGAATTGTATGCACCCTAAAAAGCAGTGCACTACAAGTTGTACAGTTGTTATACTTTTGAAATATGAAATGTAATAACTTCTATTCAATATTGTAATAACAGATATACTGTATATGTTTTCCGACAGGCAGAACTAGCTTTTAATATCACTATATTTATCGTTATGGACCGAACAACATAAATTCCTAATATTTTAAAATCTGCTTGTTACTTATTCCGATTCTGGTTCATCAGCATTCTTTTTTTCATTGGTTATGTGATTATGCTCTTCTTCCACTGAGCATATGCTTTTAGTATCCAGTGTATTCTGTCAGTGCATCAGCCAAGGGACGGCAGTTTTCTTTCAGCATATTAAAGTCCCCCCTTTTCTCTCTCCAGTCCTCAATGGGCAGCCTGGCTCCAGACTCCATGGTGAGGAGGGTCTACCAGTGCATGTGTAGTATTGACTATGTCCTGCCAGCACCTGGAGCCTCTGGGAAGTCCAGCACCTCTGCTACCTTAGGAGTAAGTCAAGAGCAGTTAGTTATCTTCCTTGCAGACACCCTCCGAGGCACTGCAGAAGAACGGGCTCCTCTTGTCATGGCTATGTTCCAGCACAGAGCAGGGTCAGCAACAGAAGTTACGTGTGAGCAGGTAGCAGAGGTGAGTAAAGGGGATAATTCAATGTGTCAGTTTCCTTGTTCTTG
Source organism: Mola mola (assembly GCA_001698575.1). Classification (NCBI taxonomy): domain Eukaryota; kingdom Metazoa; phylum Chordata; class Actinopteri; order Tetraodontiformes; family Molidae; genus Mola; species Mola mola. Next base: position 655,935 of record KV751413.1, read on the forward strand.
CTCTTTGATACTTTGGCTTTTGTCACAACCTCTTTTTACTTAGCCTCTGCCATCTTTCCTGGCTAATGCCTTTTTCCCTTTTACTGTAGTTCCTACAGGACCTGATATCTGCTGTAGTTCAGATACTGGTCCACAGGGGGCGCCTGGAGGACTGGAAGCCAGAGAGAATGGGTGATGACTCTCTAGGTGTCAAGGTCCTGGCTGAACAGATGTGTTCGGAACTCAAACCCTCGGGTAAACATGAGATTTGAAGAAATTATCAGTAATGAAATGTGTCTCTTCACAGTCATCGTGTTTCGCTCCTCAGATCAGGGAGGTTGTGATGTTTCATGTCTGGAAGACTGGCTCTTCAGGGTCTCCCAGGTTTCGTTGTACTTGGAGATGCTGGTGGCTGAGGGCCTAAATTTGTCTCTAAGTGGCCGGCCGGCCCCCAAGCTGCTGCCTCCCTGTAGAGAGACGCCATGGGAAAATCTGAGGAGTCTGCTGGACATTCCCACAGTCATGTTCCTCGCACCACAGGTCAGAATGCTAATATACAGCATATGGCATGTTGGTAAATTCAGTAAAACACAGTGGGACTGACTTTAAATGAGGTGAGTTGTCAGAGAATTTTTGTATCGACTCGATGTGAGTGCCAAACTAGGGCTACACTCGTAATCAATGCTTTCTGCACATCTTCCCCAATCTGTTGTTAGTGGAGCTAACCTTCTGTCTGGTGACCTTACATTATTAAGGTTATACCTCAAGTGAGAATGCATACAAGACCATAAAATCTTAAGCTTTGTGTATATAGCTGCACATATTTACACACATTGTCATTGATTGCACAAATCTGTGTTTATCACTCCAGTTGCCGGACAGGTACAGCGCCCCCTGGAGACTTGTGTTTTCCACGCAGCTGCATGGTGAGAGCTTTACCAGGATGGTGGCTGGCCTGATGACACGTGGGCCCACTCTGCTGCTCATCAAAGATACAAAGGGACATGTTTTCGGGGGCTTTGCCTCCCACGCCTGGGAGATCAAACCCCAGTTCCAAGGTTAGAGAAGGGACGGACTCTGTTTTATCATCATCAGCAGTGAAGCCTTTTGAAAAACTGTTGAATGCTTTCAAACAGAGGTGAATTGTACTATAAATAACTGACTCTCATTGTGGAAAAGCTTCAAAAATTTAATTCACACATGAAAAAGTGTGTTGTCTCTGTTATGTAGCAAAGAATTTAGGCTTTTAAGACTGAACCAGAAACCAGATCAAAACTAACTTGTGAAGTACTGATAATTAGCTAATTGAGGAAGTAACACCACTTTTTTGAATGCTCTGGGCTGCCACTTGATTTTTCACTCAGATCTTTATAATTTGCATATGCGTTTGTTCATGCTCGCAGGTGACTCCAGATGCTTCCTGTTCACTATATTCCCCAGACTGAGAGTCTATACAACCACAGGATACAACCAACACTTTATGTACCTCAACCAGAATCAACAGACCATGCCTAACGGACTGGTGAGACCTCACTAGCCTAATGCAGAACATGCACTCATTGCAGTCTAGAATGAGATGTTGTTCATAAAGGTTTCAGGAATACTTGTAGAAACCATTATGTAATTAATACTAAAGACAGGGTCTTAGTGTTGTATTCTAACCATTCAGCAGTTGGGATGATTTAGTGGGCAAGAACTTGTTTTAAAACAATCACCCAATGCCCTCAAGCTGTCCAGTCCTTTTTTTCTCACATACAATATGAATTATAAAGCATACACTTGATGTCATGGTGGCAGAAAATGAATTAAATAAATTGAATAAAATATGGATATGCCTATAAAAAAGTAAATCACCTTGCTTAAAATAGCAATAATTCACAATTTTTTTGATTATTAACTCCTGTCTCTTGGTTTGTATCATATTACCAGATTTCTGTCAATCCATAGCTTTAGTTACTAGCATACAGCTTTACAAAAATAAGGGGGTCTGCTTTAGCCAATACACAAAGTTCAGATATTAGAATCAATATCAAGAAGAAAAGTTGCTATCAGAACATCTGTAGCAATAAAAAGTTAAAAATGACTCATTAATCAGTAGTTTTGTTAACAATAGCTCAAATAACAGTTTCATACTTATGGTTATAAGGAAATAACTTGCAGATTATTACTAGAGCAGAACCGCAACCTCTGATTTCATCATGGTCTTTTTTTTGTTTTCAGTGAAGAGGCCCACTGCATGCTGCATGCCCACAATCAAAGAGCAGTCAGATTTTCTCAGGGCGCAACCCAAGCTGAGCTGAAAACAACAGTTGAACAGTGATCAGAAATACAGAGTTTGTTTTTTTTGTAAACAAATTTGCCATATTGACTCTAAGACATGAAAACATGTTTATGTTGAGCCTATTATGTTGAAAGTGTCCAGTTAAATCAAGTAAAGCATTATAAAATGTTTGAAAGGTGTTTGCAGCGTTCATAAAGTGTTAATCTCTTCTGATGAGGTAGTATTGTGCCAATTATTTTCAGCATCATCCTCAGCTCCACTTTTAGTGTTCTCCAGAAGCACTTTAAGCATCAGAATGCTCCTATTTTAATACGATGGGCTGAATCTCAGAATTACTGTTGCTAATTTAGACTATAATGAAAAACACTCCTCACATCTTGCTCTTCATCAGGGTATGGGCGGTCAGCACGGCTACTTCGGTCTGTGGCTGGACAGTGATTTCGGCAGCGGTCACAGCCGCGCACGACCAAAATGCACCACCTACGGCAGCCCTCAGCTCTCTGGGGAGGAGGACTTCACCGTGGACTCGATGGAAGTGTGGGCGGTCGGAAAACCTCCAGAACCAGAGGAGGTGAGACCTTTGTTTCACAGCATTAATTGGAAGCACACAAAAATGTGGGGCTGGGAGGGGTTTGGAATGCACTAAAGGTTAAGGCTACATATCAGGAACCAACTCTTCACTCATCCTGCAAATGTCAAGCAAAATCCAGGCTGTATCAACTCTCACACAAACAAAGAACCTCATTTACATTCCAGCTTCCCTTTTTTTTTTTTTTTATCATGGTTGTTTCCTTGAGAAGATAAAGAATAGTATTCTTTTCTGTTCTGTGTTTCAGGGTGAGGGGGGAGATGGCAAGAGGAGTATCCTGGATGAGGATTCCGAGGTTCAGGCAATGATCATGGTGACAGGGAAGACTCTGCACAGCCAGGGCCTCAGGGAGCCGGAGGAAAACTAGGAGCAGTGAGGCCAGCAGGGATACACCACTCTTACCTCAGAAATTTTACCATCTGACACGCGCTTAGCTACTTAAGTATTTGGACTGCGGCATTGTTTTTGCTATTGGCATCTGTACACCACAACCAAGAATTACACTTCAAACTTAACTACTTTTTCTCAAACTCATTGCGAGGCGAAATAACAAAAAATGTCTCACTGTCCAAATACTCACCTAGCTGGACAATATTTACATCTGATTTAAGCCCTTTTGCAATAAACAGTTGTGTCACTGGTAAGTTCACACTTACTTCCACCAAGCTACACTGGTGTGTGATAGAAGGAAACCGAAAAATCTCTCAGAGAGAAGGCAGCAGAATCAGCTGTAGCTACAGCTGACCAGTGCATTTCATCTACATCCTCTCTATCTCAAGTATTATGAGGAGGAAAGAAGAAAGTGTGCACACAATACAAAATAACATGATAATAATGCATTTAAATATGATTATGATTATGATTGCTCTGACAGATCACTGCTACAGTATTTTAAAAAAACGAACAGGTTTTGAAGACGTGTTTGTCTCTATAGCTGATTCGCTTTCTTAGCAATTGTAATCATGTCTAAACTGTCTGACTAGTGACAGCGTCCTTTGTTTTCTTCAGTGTTCATACAGTTGTCTAAATGTTCGGACACATTGTATTTTGATATTTTGGGAATCATCTTGAAACTTTCATGCTAAAAATGTGAAGTGAATTGACTGACGATGGCGGTCGCACTGGTGTGTGTTACGGGATCATGCGGCTACTCAGATTGAGTACTCACAGTCACAGTAGTCAAGATTTGTCTTCTTTAATTTATTAATGAAGGCAGTAATAATGATAATTTTATCTTTATTGGATGTTTTGATGAGGTGAATTGACAGACAAAACAAAAACATGAAAGTAGGAGGCCAAAATAATAATAGAAAGCAAAACACTAAGGCCAAGATAATCAGGAAATCAAAAGAAAGAAATACAAATTTAGGTAATTTCGTTTTGCATTGTTGTTTGTGATGAACAATATCTGGGCACCTGGAGGGTGTCTCAAGTATGTAAACTCTGTTAGTCAGCTTAGTTTGTGTGTGTCTTCATTTAATCATGTGACATGACTACCGGCTCGTAAAATGTAGCCATAAACATAAAGATCAGGATCTCCACTTGGACATCTCTGATTGTTGATGTGTGGAGAGACTGAAAGACAACTCTACATCCAGCTATCCTTTGTTTATCAATGCTGTGTTTATTTTCCTCATCCTGATTTCCACAAGTGTACCTCTTCATGCACATTATCTGTAGTATTTTGCATTCATTTCATGGGTCCCTTTCGCTCAACTTGAACTCAAATTTGCAGTTCTGCTGTTCTGAGGACATTCTCGTGGAAAGTCTTCTCAGTAAATCACAGCAGTATCACTTTCTAAATCAATATTTCTCACTCTGTAAAATTATTAAATGTGTGATTAATTGTCTTATTTGAATCATATTTCCCTATTAAGAAGATGTAAATTTACAAGAAAAAAATCAATATTAGAGAAAACTAGAGAGAAATTATCTACTGCTACCCTCAGACACTTTCTATGTTAAATATAAGTGCTGCAAGCTACTTAAGTGCAAATGTGAAACAGCCTTCCTCTATTTTTATTTGTTCTTTTAAGTATTCTCATACTCACTATATTTCACAGGGAAATTGGTTTTGCACTTTACCACACTGGAGCAGATTAGATTATTTCACATATAGACATATAGTCAATGTATCATTTTGATGAGTTGTTATAAACTAACCAACAATATGACAAGCAGGTTTAAAGGAGCAGCTGAAAGAATAAAAATTATGTGACCTGTAATTAACCATCAACCAAGTGCAATAATATCATACAGTCATATATAATATCTTACAAATAGGGTTGGGGGAGGCTTCGGCTTATGTATAGTGTTATTTCCACACCAAGTTACCAGTGAGATGGAAACATGATTCCTCTAACCAGTAGCAAAGAAGAGGATGATGGTAACACAGAAAGGAATTACTGTAAAACATATGTTGACTTTAAATTAGTTTATTATGTGATTTCATTTTTTTTCCATACCATCTTAATACTTCTCAGAAGAAAATAATGTACTTTTTACTCCACTGCATTATTTTACATGTTTAGTTAATGTCCAAATTGTGTTTTTTATATTAAACATATATTATTCATATATTAAAACTTACATTTTTCCCTTCAAAGTTTACTCACGGGAGCTTAAGCACCACAGGATTTTTTTGTTCGAACAGATTATTTTACGCTACAGTACAACAATGTTGTTATTGGTATTTTTCTTAAGATCTGAATACTTCACTTCTTATTCCACCAGTGTTGTAAACGGTATTCAAAACTCAAACTTGGTTAAAGGCCAAGATATAATGTTGAAAAACTACTTTGGTAAAAGTGAGGGTCACCAGAAAAAAAAAAGTTGTAAATCTGATATTAAATGTATTTCTGATTACTTTCTGGCAGTGAAGTTACAAAGATACGGATACCATTTTGTGTGAAGGAGATAAGGAAATTCTCTGTATGAAAAATGAAATCGCACACAAATGATATGTGTCGTAGTACACTGAAACATCTCACGGTTACATGAACACGGTCAGTTTTCATCACAGCGTGTCTTTAAAGCTGTAACCAGGTGTAGGACAGCAGATTTAGTCAGTGTGAAATTAATGAGACACAACAGATTATTTTTGGCCACTGAATCGCACTTTATTCGCAGATAACTGATACCAGTCACTAATGTCAATATCAGCCAATACTGATATTGAGCCGACATATCAGTGCATCCCTAATCAAAAGTACAAGTAGAATTAAATGTACTTGTACTTGTGCATACATGTTTAAATGTATGCACGATACTGTATACTTTACTCTATAGGTCAAATGTTTATGAGATTCAATATTCAACATTTCCTGATGATCAGAATCAGTTTTTATATTCATCTGAGTGCAAAGAGAAAATGGAAAATAAAGTGGAAGAACGTTAAAACTGTACTTAAGTACTTCAGTGAATGTACTCACTCAATTACTGCAATCCACATCTGGTGGGAGATAAGAGTAGTTTACAAAACACTTTCCCGTCCTCTCTGTCCCTCTCACATCTTAAATTGTGTTGTTTTTAGTAGGTGTAGTAACTGTTGGTGGGTCCTGTAAGAGCGTTTGTCACCACTTGAGTACAGAATGAGGAGTCATCGCAGCTCACCTGCATCACAGAGCACATTTTCACCTCTCAACATTTATTTTGAAACTGCTCATCTGCCGTCTGCTGTCACTCTTACCGGGTACTTTGCATAGGTCCTCGCTTCCGGCCTTTTTTTTTGGTAACTTGTAAGCCTATAATGCAAGTTAACTTTTACTTCCTCGTACTTACAGATAGAGGAACTGACCGTTTTGCGGCTGGCCCTCTTCTTCTCAACACTCCACATCCTCCCTGGCCTCATTTCGCAAATTTCAAATCATGATCGGTTAGGAAACAAGCGCTCAAGAGACTCGAATTCACCTGAAAAGGTAGGTGTTTAACTTTCCCAGAGTTAGCTTTTTGATTGGCGTGCCGGAGGATGTGTCCGAGCGGGGAACCGCTTCTCGCACGCAGGGGGCGGCGGGCTGCTCTCCCCCGGCGTATCTGGAGCTCTTCTCC
>KV751413.1:662949-685667 GCA_001698575.1 Mola mola
TTGTAAAGTTCTCCTAAATTTAGGGGAATAGAGGTCACTCAACGAGTCACCCTTGTTCCACTATTCGCGGTATTGCTAGTAGACCGTTTAGGCCACATTTTTATGTCTTGAAGGCGGAGGGTTGGTGTGATTCGGGGTTTATGTAGGATACATTTGTGCAACTTTTAAAGGTGGCTTCACAGATGTAGAGGATGGACCCTTCTACAGCAGGTCTATTTATCCCGCAGAGCCACTCTCAGTGACTGAAAAAATACACGCACACGCAAATTAGCCTAATGCATTTTTCTTTTACTGTTTTAGTTTTTTTTTTATTGAAAGGTACACATTTAAAAAAAAAATATTCTAACATGAAAACGTTTGGTTTGGACCAGAATATGATATTAAATACAAGTTGCATATTGTATCCCAAAATGACAACTTGCATGTCAACACACTTATTCTAATATGGGTCATTTTTAACCGACTTGTGGAAGATGATGCGATGAAGGTTTTAAACCGTTTTGAAGGTGGGGAGCAGTCATCTCTGCAGGTTGAGAGCTGAGGTAGGGAAGCAGACTGAGCGGAGGGGAGCACAGAGAGATGCTGCTGACAGGTGTGGTCATGAGCTGCTTTCACTCTGTTCGCCAGGAGGAGTTCAGAGTTGAAGGCGAGGCAGGTGGAGATGAATTAGTAGAGGAGGTGACGGAAGGGAAGAGAGGGAACAGTGTTGGCAGTGTGCTAGGAGGAAGGAGGAAAAGCACACGTTAGATTTCAGTTGAAAAGTTATCACAAAGTTAAGGTCAATTCATAAATGAGCTGGCCTGAATACTACCACGGGGGATAGACTGGAAAATACTCCGGCAACGTGGATCAGTGAAGACGGGGTTTAAGCACTAGGCTTGATTGTGAGAAGCAGGTGTGCAGCACTGTGGGTAGCCAGAGAATCCGACCATCGCCCCTGCAGAGAGACGGAAAAATACTGGGAGCAAACTGGATGTGAATACATGTGTCAAAATAAACAGCCTCCAACAACCTGTGTGGAGGTGAAGCTGTAACCACAATCAATATTAAAATTAACTTTTTAAAAATATCACACTATCACTATTCTACATATTAGTCAGTTTGAGCCATAAGAAATCTGAAAACTCACTGACACACATAAATTGTGGCAAAATATCTGCAAATTCTTCATTTTTGGAACCCTTTTGTGCATTTAAAAGAAATTGTCCATTTGGACATTTTTATTTCATTTTTCAGTTTTAACAAGCTCCAGTCAAAAGCGACTACATGCTCACCGGCTGCAGGCAATCATTAAAATCATTAAGAAAGTTTAATATTATATTAAGCTAATAAAATAAGTTGATGTAGATAAGGGACTGATGACAAAAAGAACTGAGGCTGAAGCAGCACAGTCATAATAATATACAGAATATATTTGTATACAGTGTCCGTATCTGTGTCTGTTTTGAAATTTGCATCTGATATTATTATTGCTGTTGCATGTGAGATGAGGTGGATGAAAATTCAAAGGCCCCACAATTGGAGAGGACACAGTGGACAAAAGAGCAGTAGGCCCTGCATGATGTTATCCGATACTAATTTGTCTATAATGTGTATAATCGGGAACTTCAAGAGAAGGAAGCATCACAGTGCCTCGGTGGCTGGTGGATTTCAGAGCAGACCATACTAATTTCCCAAAAATAGTAAACATCACAAGTGCACTACATGAATGCCCAGCAGCACAGATGAACCACCTGCTAATGGATACGACCCACCCAGAATGGTTAACCCAAGGCCAGACAGTCCTGATCAAGAAGACCCCATGACCTCAGAAGGGAACAATTCCATCCAAGTACCGGGCAATAACCTGCCTCTGCACTACATAGAAGCTCCTCTAAGGCACCATTACGGCCAAGATGACCCATGGCTCAGTACATGAGCATGGCCCAGAAAGGGATTGGTAACAACACCAGAGGAACCAAACACCAGATACTGGTTGACAGAGGAGTCATTAGAGACTCTAAGACCAGGAAGACCAACCTGTGCACTGCCAGGATCAACTACAAGAAAGCCCATGGGTTAATGCCACACACATGGATATTGGAGTACTTGGAGCTGTACCATATCAACAAGATACTAAGATGCTTTGTCAGGACCTCAATGGGACATTTACCATTTAGTAGTCTTAAATTCTTTAGTTGACGGCATCTGAACGTCATGGTTTTGAAGACGTTTGACCTCTCATCCGAAAGGCTCCTTCAGTTCTGAACTGAAGAGGCCTTAAGGCATTGGCATGTATGGCTGCCAACAGAACAGGCTCACTGGAGTTTATTGATGATGGGACTGCTTACAGAAGTGGCAATATGAATTCTGAGGTGTATAGGGCAATACTCTCTGCTCACGTTCAGCCAAATGCTACAAAACAGAGTGGATGGCGCATTACAGTGCAGATGGATAATGACTCTAAAACATACTGCGAAAGCAACTCAAGACTTTTTGAAGGCAAAGAAATGGAAAATTGTTTGTTGGCCTAGTCAAATTCACCTGATCTCATCCCAATAGAGCAGCTTTTAAGTAAATGAAGGAATTACTGAAGGCAGAAACACCTACAAACAAGGCTGAGTGAAGGCCAGGCAAAGCATCTTGAGGGAGGAAATTCTGAACTTGGTGATGTCCATGGACTCCAGATTTCAGACAGTCATTGACTGCAAAGGATTTTCATCCAAGTATTAAAAAGTGCGGTTATATTTCGAGTTATGTAAGTTTGTCCAAATACTTTTGAGCCCCTGAAAATGGAGATACTGTAGTAAGTATAAATGGCTATAATTCCCTAAATGGTGAATACCCTATTATTGTGTAACATCTAATAGTAAAACTGAAAGTCTGCGCTTCGATCGCATGTTGATTGTTCTATTTCAAATCCATTGCAGTAGTAAAAACAAAATGATAAAAAAAATGTGTCAATGTCCAAATACTTTTGGACTACGAACTGTAATCAGTACCAAATTCCAATTATGGCTCTTTATTGACTGCATAGGATATCTAAAAGATCCAGCACATGAACAATGAAACACTATTTCGACTACTAGGGATTATTTTGATGATTTTTTTTTTTTTTAAATTTCCAATACTTTTCTCTATTTTTTTTTGGCAAAAAAAAAAACCTTTCACTTGCCTATAGCCCAAAGCAAAGTCTTCAAGTGTCAAGTAACTGAATACTTAACAATGAAATACAACCACTAGTGAATGCTTATTTGTTCTATCTAACTGTAAACATATAACATACTAATTAACACTGTTAAAGTTGAGCATTTTTAGCAGGTTATTAATTAGGGGGTTCAGTTTTTAACTTGTACTCTTGTTTAAACTTGTGGTTAAACAACTTTGTCTTTCTCTCTCTTGCTCTCTCTCTCTCTCTCTCTCTCTGCCACCTACACACACACACACACGTGCACACCATTCAATTTTAGTCATTCATTGACTTTGCGGACTTTCTGCTACCATCACACCATTTTGTCACTTAGCTTCAGCAGGTTCAAGTGTAAGTGTGGTTGTGCAATGTGCATGCACTGCAGGCCTTAAACGTTATTGCGATTTTGAATTTAACTGAGCTAAGTTATTTCATTTTAATTAAGGTGGAGCACCTTTTCAAACTCTTTTTTTACATATATCTAAATATACACTATACAGCATTTGTTTTGTTGTGCTGCTGCAACCCACATTTATCTTCCTGCTTTGGAAGTGTGATGCTTAATTTATATTAGTAATGAAATATTCAGATTTCTGTTGCAGTCTGTATATTAATCCAGACCCAATGAAGAGAGGCTAATGGCACATCACAATGCAGTTAGTGTCTGCAAATGATTGTTATGTGCAGTTGGGTCAGACTTTCAGTGTATAGGTTCACTAGATCCACTGCCAACAGTGAAACAGTCACTAAAGCTACAGCTTAAGATATTTACATAGCCCAGACTAATTTATAAATGTAAGTGTTGTGAAAGCAGTTGCCATCACACTGGTGATATATTTTAGGAGGTACCTTCAAATTCTGGCTTTATTTTGCATTTATAAAGATGGTTGAGACAGTATGTGTGTAACATCTACAAATGTAGGTGGACAGATAGTCCAAATGTCATATCACTTTATATTATATTATATTGCAAAATGCCATGGACAGCTCACAGCTTAGCAGAGTTGAATAAGTAGAATTTCATAAAGTTTTCCACGGAAAGATTGCAGGTAAATGAATGCCTTAATGTCTGACATGATAGGTTTGTGGTCCAAAATGTGCCCTATAATGCCTGCTAACACATTATCATTCCCTCTATTGTGTATACTTTTACTTTTTGATATTTTGACCTATAATAGAATTAAACTGATACACATCAGGCTGTATTTCATTTAAGATGTAGTCTCTGGGATCCCCATCTGATAAGTTTTAATTATTTGATAACTTTCTGCAGTTTGATTGGCTGATTACCAGTGAAGATCATGAAATATGAACAGAATAGTCATTCATATACACCTTCTGACCGGGCTAACTTGAAAGTAATGGTGAAATTAAAATGTTTACTGAAGACCCCCTTTGAGCACCTCTTGTGTTCCCTGAACCCAGTTTGGGAACTGCAAAACTATATACACAGTCCTTTTTCCATAAAATGAAATGAATGTCTACATACTTTCCTGCAGAATGTAGAAATGAAAGGTTATTAAACACTAAATGTATCTTAATAAATTTCTACAGGTTGGTCCCTGAGGTTAGTTGAACTGTCTTTTCACAGGAGAGTACCTTGCACAGTATGTTGTAAAAATTGTGTATTCAAGGGCTTTAAGCTGTTGGTTATGTTACTGTAATAACCGCTAATGACATGTATGATAGTTTAATGATGGCTAAATCATTTATTTCTCTGATGATCAACACTGTTGATACAGTGTGTAGTGTTATTCCTTTGAAAGTGTCACTTGTACAAAAGCTATGTAAATAAACGGAGCAAAATACCGAAAAGATGTTTATTTATCAAAGACGTGTCAAGCACAATTTGATTGACACGCTTAATTAACATAAAACCTTGCTGTATGTGTTGAAGAATGAGTTTTTACAGGTACTATAGAAACATTCTTAATAATTATAGTAAGGAGGTCTCCAAATACACATTAGTAATAAAACAGATGCCATTATCTGAGTTCATTTTTTGTCAGATGTGACACATTTATTTCTAGCAATCTGGAAAAAATAAAATATCACCAAAATAACAATAGTATTTGAGCGACATGAAGGCAATTTGACTTTTCAAAATGTTCTAGTTACCGGAGTTGTTTATAGCTGCCTGTGAAGAACATCTCTGTCTGCTCTCTCTGGTCTAAGTTGCAGAGATGGCTTTTATTGGGCAGCAAGGCGAGATAACGGAGTACAAGAAGATTCTGATCAAAAGAGACCTGGAGATGGGCGTGGTCATGACGGTGTTTCGACAGAAGGCCGAGCGGCTCACCGTGCAGGTCATCATGGAGACCCGTCAGGTGGCATGGACACGCACTGCGGACAAGACTGATGGTGTCTGTGAGTATGTAGTATTTTTTTTAAAACAGAGAAAATATCTCTGGAACATAAAAACAACTGGCTGGTATGTTTCACTACAATTAGTTAAATGAACTCTTCAGCTACACTAGGCTATTTCACGGCAACACATTTTACATTATAGTCAAAATAAACATAATAATGATATGATCTGTCATCACAAGTTTCTGACTGGAACCATTAAGTGACCTTACACCTGAAGTCCAGGAGTTTTTCAAATAAACCAACATTCTCACCTTCCCAAAAGAGTTCAATTCTGATGAAACAGATCAGGACTGTTTAAATATGGCTGTATTTTGCAGCATAGCAGAGTTTTTAAACTTGTGTCAGTGGCTTTCCCGGTAGTAATACAGCTTAACCACAGGCTGGATATAAAGATGGACAATGTGAGAACTTACTTATTAGATGCTCTAAAAGTGGGGTGAAATGCCATTTTTGACGGCTGATCTCAGCCTGTGATCGGCGGGCAGGTGTATTGGCGGGAACTACATGCTGCAGCTCTGCTGCCTGACCACTGCTGCGCACACTCTGGCTCCAAATGACGTCACCAGCACGAGATGGGGCTGCACATTTACACAAAGGAAGTAGCGACATGTCCTTCATCTTTCTTTATGTCAGTGGTCTTAACAAACTCTTCTAGCACAGAAGCATGAAGGAAATCTGGTTGCAGCCTCAGAGGCAGCTCTCATTTATTCATTGCTATGAAAGCCGTTGGTGGATATAGCCAAAACTATTGACTTCTCAGGTAAAAAAAAGTCACTGAGAGCTTCCTCAAAGCATCTTCACTCTGTTACTAAAGAACAACTGCAATAGGGAGCATAACCAGCCTTCCAATAAATTTAATGGGAATATAGTTAATTCAACTGTAGCAACAGACTATTCTTTAGAATGGCTCCAGGCTGCAACAACTGCAACTCTGTCTGAACCTGTGGCTTCATAAGCGTGTGGTCAGTATTTGGAATTACTGTCACTACCAGAGAATGGAGACAGAACTTCCTTATACACCAGGAATCACATGCCCAGGCGGCTTTATACACCGTACACCCCTGCATTCAGTTTTGCTTTATTTGCATTGAGGAAGCAACAGGTTTGCCAAAAATATTCAAATTGTGTTTTTTATAGTAACGGTAGAAGTAAACAGATTGTTGTTTTTTTTGACAAGAAAACTCAACTGTAAACAACAGTTCAGTTTAAAATTCCATTCTCCGTCATTTACAGTGGGGTTTATTTGGGTTTGTCCTGATTTAGACATCTATATAATAGCGATGGGCAATGTATATGTGATTGTATTATAGTTTGATCTTGATATCCATATTTAACATATTGCAATATTGTATCGGCAGGTGCTCTTTTTTTGTTTTTTTCGAAAAAATTCTGCTGTTGTAGAAACAATTTGTTCGATTAGGAAACTTTTCCAAAGTTGTTGTACCAAGTGCATGTCTATTTCATAAACAGCAGTTTAACATCAACATTTTTCAAATCTGCACATTAGTTTATAAAGTGAGGTAGATTACAGAATTACTTTGTAGTTTATTGTATTATTTTCACTCACAATTTCACTATTGCACAAGACAGTTCTTGGACTCTTCATTTTCCTTTTTATAAAAGAGTGTGTGTAACTGAATTATATAAAATTACACACAAAGTTTTGCTGTCCAAATCACTGTAGGAACTTGATGACTATACTATTAATAATTGACACTCAATCTACACTATGTGGCATGCTGCAGTCCTCAGCCATTTTGCAACAATCCACGTCCAATTTCATCTTAATAGGCATTCAATAATGTCATTCAGTTTAATTCATTTTGTGCATTATATAGACAGTGATGCATCAAAGGTCAACTCTGGAGACAGCCCTATAGAAGCGTAACTACAAACAGCACATCATCTCTGTCATTAATCTGCATGCTGTGTTTCAGTGGACCTGTTTGAGATCAGAGAGATTCGTCCAGGCAGAAACTCCAAGGACTTTGAGCGCTTTAAAGATGGCAAGGACAAACACGATGAAAACACCTGCTTCACAATATTCTACGGCTCACTGTTTGTTCTTAACACACTCAGCCTTGGAGGTGAGGTCTTAAATATGTGTTTTTTTCAATCTCATTCACATCAAGTGCGATTCTCTACTTATTTTTCATGAAAATTTAATGAACTTTAACTGGTTAACTTTTTTGTCAGATTTGGAAATATTTCATATTTCACAGCCTCTCAATTGTTATTTGAGTGAAATGGCCAAGTCTTTTCAATTTTTAAAAAATATGTATTTGATCCAGTGTCAGTGTTCATACTTTTATTTGTTTTAGAAAGTGTGTTGGACAAATCTCAATTGTTCGAACAGTAGTTCGTCCACTGCTTATCTTGACAGTATTTCTGTCTGTGCTGCTCATTTTCCAGCTGACTCGATGGAAGAGGCACAAAAATGGCTGATTGGACTAAAACTGCTGAGGGAAGAGACACTGGCAGCTCCCACTCCAGTTGTTATCGAGAGGTAGACACACACACACAGACACAGAGGCACACGTTCACACGGCTCTCAGTCTCATCCAGACATTGACGTCTGTTTTGTCGTCCCCACAGCTGGCTGAGGAAGCAGATGTATTCTGTTAATCAGACCAAAACCAACAGGTACCACAAACAGATATGATACATTAATGATCACATGATAAATATCATGTAACTCGATAATATTTTTTCACTATGTAGATTCTTAGAGGTAAAAACAGTGTTTGCTATGTGATAACACCCGCAGGCACTTGTTGAACTGCATGGCTGCTTTAGGAAAAATCATGACTTTTGTCAAAACTGTGAGGGATTTCCAAATATATTCCCTTCAGTAACAAATCTTTGCAGACTGAAGTTAAGCTACACACTACTATCAGATGTACTCACACTGTCTCCTGTCCTTTTGCGTTTTGCATAGCATCTCCATGAAGGAGCTGAAGGCTCTGCTTCCTTTGCTCAACTACAAGGCCCCTAGCTCTCGCGCTCTCAAAGACAAATTCATGGTACTCTTCTTCTCTTAATGCCCTGCCCTCATCATTGTTGTGTATAATTCAACAATTTACATTTCGTACTTTTTGTCCTGCTTGTATCGCTCTTCTTTTTAGGGCTCTTGGTTCTTGGCTCAGTAGTTAAACATACTTTGACAGAGCCATGAGCTGAGTTGGAAATGTAAACTTTCGACATTTTGTAGGTGCTCCCGTCTCAATCTGTGATTTTATGCTGTGCTTTTACAGGAAGTGGGAGCAAAGAAAGACCGTCTGGATTTTGCACAGTTTCATAAATTGTACAATCATATAATGTTTGAACAGAATGAGGTGAGTCTGAATGGATTGAAAGGGCATAGTTTTTGCTTTTTAGATTTGGATTTAATGAGGTACTTTGTTTTAGTCATTTATTATTTACTACAGAGTGAAAAGCAGCGCCAGTGTAAGAATCTAATGTACTGCTCCGGATGGCGGCATCATCAAAAGTGTTTTATTTGCCTTATTAATAAAGTTTATAATGTGTGCATGACTGTAAATATTTTCATTACACTATTTTCTTTCCTATTTTTTCCACGCAGATTCTTGATGAGTTCAAAAAGGAGTCATGTGCTTTTATTCTTGGGTGAGCTGGTGTTTTTTTTTTTTTTTTTTTTTTCCTGATCTGTTCTGAACGATTTATCCTCACTGACACTGATGTGGATAAGAATCAGTTTGTACAGACACTCTGTAGCTTTGCTGCACGGGTTGATTCTGTGTTTTCACTCCTCCATTATACAGTAACACAGACAAGCCCGATGCCTCAGCGGTCCTACTCCATGATTTCCAGCGGTTCCTCATCTATGAGCAAAAGGTATTTTAAGCTACTTCTAATGATTAATGCACTGGACAAGAGAGTTTTTTGCATGTCTGACTCATTTGTATGTGTTCCTTTGTGCTTCAGTTATCCACAGCATTTCCCCTTTCCCAGCCTTTTAATGTAACAAATAAGAGCTGCAATTATTATAGTCAAGCATCATCATATCATCGTATACTTTTTTATTATTATGTAGTCTGTTTTACGTTTATTTTTGATTTAACTATCTCACAATGAAATTCTTTCAACGTTCTTTGTTAATAAAATCATAGTTTTAGTGATGCATTGATTAAGATTTAAGAATGGAACACATGCAAAGGTATTAAATTATAGGAAACTGAAGAAGAATCCGCATCAGTTTGACAACACGTGCACAACCACAGGAACACTGCAAGCACCACAAATGACAATAGAGAATGATGTTTCTATGGGACCATAAAAAGCGATGGACGTACGGGACACACTTAATTTGCATCCATTCGTGACTCTCAAACATAGTGAAGTTGTCTACACAGTGGTGTTGTTTTTTCTCTTTATTTTCATATCATAGTGCTCTTTGTGTATGGGTTTTTTTCTTTTGTCTCATTTGATCCGACAGACTAATGATAATCTAAATGTCAAGGACAGGTTAGCAACAAATACCTGCTACTGGCTAATACCTGACTCAAGCCATAGTGTTTAAATAAAGTGAAACATTGTTAATAGGATGCTGGTGTCTTACGCTGGTGTGATTGTGGTGTCTCCCCTAGAATCATCCATGTCCATTGTCATCTGCATTTTTATTTTTGGTAATTTTTCGAGGATTTGCAGGAGCTATTTGTCACACTGATGCACATCTTTTCCTCAATTTGCTTGTGTTTTGTCTGTTTGCATCTGTAATAGTCTCTCAGATATTCATTCATTCATTCTTCTTCTGTGTCCTTCATCCCTCAGGAATCCTGGGCCAGTGATCTGAACCAGGTCAGAGAACTGATGACCACTTTCATCGATGACACCATGAGAAAAACCAACGATCCTGTGTTCACCGTCAGTGAGGTAACCTGATCTGCGCCTCCATGTATCATGTCTGTGCTAGATATAGAGTATGCAGAGATGTAATAAACTGATATACAAGCCAGTGGCAGTGTTATATTTCATAGGTTGCACAAAAACTGCTTTGCAGACTCAGTGTCGATTTTCCTCGAGATACGCTTGTATATTCGCAGACTTTTTACAAAGCATGTGAGCGAGCAGGATTGTTTGCTTTCTATTTTCAAAAGACTGAAATATATTAGCCTGTTTTTGTCTTTGCATTTCTATTCTTCTCAATGGCTAGCACACAACGTTGTCCATTGACATATTTCATCAAATCAGTCATTTAGAGCCAAACCACTGTATTTCCTGTTACCTGGGTTCAGACCTTCGAGGTTCACTCCTCTGAGTTGACTGGTTGTAGATTGAAACAAAGTGTACTGAGTCTAAAATCAGGCAACGTGTGATGAAACACTTAGCAGAATTTTGCATGAAATGTGAAGTTCAGTAGATATGATGAAAATGATGAAATTCTGAAATCTGTAGTATGTAGTTTGTTATGTCAATTTTAATCAATACTAAAATAAATCACACAAGGGATTCTGTATTGTGTTGACTCCTTTGTGCTCTTTTAGTTCCTCAGTTTCCTATTTTCCAAGGAAAACTCTGTGTGGGACGAGAAGTTCACTGAAATCAGCAACCTGGACATGAACTACCCTCTGTCCCATTACTGGATCAACTCCTCGCACAACACGTCAGTAAAAATGAACTACACATGTTATGTATGGAAGACATCATCTAAATTAACCAAGAAACAAAAAGGGTCAACACAAAGCGTCCGTTTCATGACTAATGCTTAAATTATATGACATATGTATAATTTAGCGCAATTCTTGTTTTCTTTGACAGCTACCTGACAGGTGATCAGCTTCGTAGCGAGTCATCCACAGAGGCATATGTACGAGCTCTGCATCTTGGATGCCGCTGTGTTGAACGTCAGTATACAGCCCCACTGTGCTGCCCTTAAGTTATCGTCTCTTCATCTACACATACGCCACATTTCCGAAGATTAAAATACGTAGAAATACTTTTATTTTAAAAGATCTCGTTTAAGAAGGGTTGTTTTATTTTCTTTCACGTCACTAATAATTCTGGACAGGCATGTTTGCGGTAAGCTCACGTTAGTGGAGTGACTTTAGAGTTTTGGCGTTGTTTTACACATTGCCCTTTTAGAAATACTGGCCAAACCTGGCACTTTATTCTTGTATATTCTTGTATTTATTCTGTGTTTTTTTTATATTCATTGTGTGTTTTTGTCCAGTGGACTGTTGGGAAGGGCCCGGGGAGCCAATCATCTACCACGGCTGGACCAGGACGACCAAGATCAAATTTGAGGACGTAGTCAAAGCCATCAATGATCATGCTTTTGTCACGTCAGAGTAAGGCTTCTGTCCGAAATCACCTCCGTCCTCCCTACTACCTATATAGGGTTTCCCTAAAGAGCACTATGTAGTGAACTCACTGGCCAAATAAAAAAAAACACTCTTGGACACCACTCAATCACCTTTCTGGCACAGGTAGTGATGTCATCACTGTCGCACAATTAAAGAATCTGACCAGAGTTTCATGAAAAAAATATTATTGTTACACAATTTGCATACTGTATTAAGAATACGTATTACACTTGGCGTTTACTTCCAAATTAATAAATAACAGGAGCTTTATGGTAATTTACTGTATACTGCTCTGCTCACATTAAACACATTTTTGAGCCACATGCCACGGCTTCGTGTCTCATCCTATCTTCAAAAATAAAACACTCTATTGACTCACTACCTCTTCATTAGCCTTCCTGCTCTGAGATCTCAGTAAAAATGACACCTAATATTAATCTTTCTGTCTTTATTATGACAATAATTTTAAACATTTTTGAAAGGATTAGGAAAATACAAATGTTCAATAGGCAGAGGCGCTTTGCTCTGCGATACAAGCAAGATGTAGTAAAATTGGAAGTAAATAATGTATTAACATTTGTAATTACATGATATACACCATTTTAAAATAAAGTCCTGATGACTTTTTCAAGAACTTTCCGTGTATCGGCGCACAGCTTCATTTGCCATTTAAACTGTTGGTGGTTTCCATCATTTACATTTCTGAATATGGAACTTTCCAAGTAGAATAAAAAGATCTCTCGCCTCTCACATATCCGCTATTTTGCCTTTTGAGCAATGCATGATGGTCTATATGTGCTGGGTCATTGACCATCGTTGTTCACTACTTTTCACAATGCATTGTGAGATACTTTGAGTGCACTGTACATACGACTTTTTGTACTCCATACATTTGGACACCACTACAAAATGGCGAACGCCCCATATGGTGCACTGTAGAGGGAGAAGGGAGTGAATTCAGACACAGCCTAAGAATCACATGACCCACTGGCTATGATTAATGATATGCAATTTGACAGTTTGCCCTTCTTTCCATTAGATAAACAGACTTTTTTCTATTAACTTTGTTAGGATTATATGTACATTCTCTGCAAACTCTACTGATTCTGTTCTAAAGTCTGCCTGCAGAATCATTTTGTGATTGGAAAAAAATTAAAGCCAAAGTTTCAATAAGTTCCATTCTATTAAAACGTTCAATTTATTTTGTGATTTTTACTATGAGACATTCAAAGTCTCTGTTAGTAGTATTTCACCCGTTGACAATTTGGTCGCGATTCTTCTCTGTCAGGTTCCCCGTGATCCTGTCCATAGAGGAGCACTGCCCTTTAGAACAGCAGCGCCAGATGGCTCGAATCTTCAGGGAGGTGTTTGGGGACAAACTGCTGACTGAACCTGTGGAGCAGATGGCTGAACAGCTTCCTTCACCTACACAGCTGAAAGGCAAAATCATACTCAAGGTACGGAGTCTGTGTGTGTGCCTAGACTGTCTCACTGGAAATGGGGCGAGTTTGTTAATAATGGCTATGATTGTGCTCTCCTTGTTGTCATTGTGCAGCACAAGAAGCTGAATGTGGAGGGAGGAGGAGTCAGTAAAGACTTCAGGAAAGGACAGAAACAGGGAGACCTGGAGATCTGGGATCCCGTGGACAAGGTACTGGCGAAATGGTCAAATGGGTATGAAAGGTGCCTGGAATGTTTTTTCTCAAGATTCTAGAACTACAAACACACTTAGAAAAATTTGAGATACTGTTATTGCAGTAGTAGCAGACAGAGTTCCAGTATAATACAAGGGAGAAAAACGTTCACATAAACACCCACATTATCATGTGAAATTACTTCCTATAACATCTTGTATCGCTGTTTGGACTCCCGCGTTACCACGAAAAAAAAGTTGTATTTAAACTTCAGCTGTCAATTTCAGAATTACAACTAATTCATGTAGCGCTGAGAGGCTTGTTTGCAGGGGAAGTTAATGTGAATTTCCCTTTTTTCAGCGGTGGAATAAGCACTACTGTGTGATCTCTGATGACAAGCTATACTACGCAGAGGAATATGAGCAGGAGGAAGAAGATTCCAAGAAGGTAAAAGTGAAATTTATCAGGTTTTTTTTGTTGTTTTTAATTTAAAATCAACCATCTTTTAATAGTGCATTGTTAAAAATCTTCAGTTGTTTTAACCATATCATGAACATTAGTAAGTTTGTGTGTTTTGAATGGTCACAACACACATATAAATACATCCAGACATTAATGTATGTAAATTAAAGGTGCGAAAACCTGTGTTGTGTAAAAAATTGTGTTGAATGTGAACGTGTTGTTCTTGTCTTTGTCAGTACCAGGAAAAGCTCTGTTCAGAGCGATGGTTTCATGGTCACATGAAAGACGGCAGGCAAATGGCCGAGCGACTGATCCAGGACTACTGCACAGAGAACGGGGGGAAGGACGGCACTTTTTTGGTCCGAGAGAGCGATACATGTGTCACAGGCTTCACTCTGTCTTTCTGGTACCGCATCCAAGTTGTTGATTTCATGACCAGCCATGTGAGATATACAGCCCACTGCAGTGGCTGCTTCTTCCAAAGGTGCAGCCTGTGAAGGTGTGGCTGAACACATGCCTTCCGCCTCGTTACAATACTGTATGTGATAACTCATTGTGATGTCGCTTTGGAAAAGACAACAGGATATCTGGTTCAAGAGTAGCATTAGTCTGATATATAAAAATCAACCATTACATTAAAACCACCTGTCTAATCTCGTATTGGTCCCTCGCGTGCTTCCAAAACAGCTCTGAGCTGACAGACATGGCAGGGGATCTTTGAGGGTTGTCCTGTGGTAACGTGCCCTGGGACATCGACAGTGGATTCTTTTGGTCATGGGGAATGTAGTTTCTTTTAGCTTATACAGTTTGTGTGCTATATTTTATTTAACTATATGTATCTGTAAACCTATCATCTGTTGATATTTTAGGTACGGTGGGCGGGTCCAGCACTGCCGGATTCGCTTCGGTCCAGAAGGTGAACACTCTTTTTACTACCTGACAAGAAACATCCATTTTCCCAGCGTGCACGCCCTGATCGAGCACTACAAAGAAAATCCGCTGCGCTGTCATGACTTTGAAGTGCGCCTCACTGAAGCCGTGCCCCAGTCCAACCCACATCTACTTGAAAGGTTTGTCATGTGAACTATAGTATATGAACCAACATGAGTCTAATGCATTATGGGGAACTGAATGTACAAGCTAAAAATCATTATACAATGTCAATGACAAGCTCTCAATGAATGACTCCAATATGCAGAGCTGAGGCAGGCGAAAAATCAAAGAATTTAATATGAAAATAAGTCAGTACAAAAGTAAGGCAATCAGAACAGACAACAGTGATCAAAACGCTAGATAAAAACTCCGTCAAAAACACAATCAGCAGGTTCAGAACACACAAAATAAAACAGAAAAACACTAACTAGACAAAAACACAACTGACTACACTAACGGATCCTGACAGACCGATAGCAATTAGTTATGATTATTTGATTTAAATTGTTAAATTATTAACAATTAATTATTGTTTTAATTAAATTCTAAATTGAGAGTTTATTATGCGTTTCACAACATTTAGGGAATAAACTTATATTATCACTTGAGGCATTTTAGTCCCTTTAGAGCAACAAAAAACTTTTAAGTTTCCACTCATGCAACTGTGCTTCTCACATGCACATATTCAGAGCATGGGTTTCATTGTGTACATGTCATTCACAAATTGATTGAAGTCATTGAGTCATTCAAGATGTTATGTCATGTTTTCAATATTGAAATATGAAACACCTGTAAAGAATTAACGTTAGCATAAGCAATATTATTTTTAGCACCGGGGATTTTCAAACATGCAAGACCAGTTTCTGCAAAACTGTGAAGGGAAAATTAAAATGTTTTACACGGCTGATTCCCACACAGTGAGGGTTTTTTCTATGTGCATTTGGCTGTTACCTGGAATTTAAGGCTGTTACTCTTTTAACTGTGTTTAAATATCTTAAATTTATACGAGGGGAAGAAATGCTCTTTTGTCAAAGTAGATTTATATATATAGTATTTATATAGCCATCTGATCATAATGTAACTTTCCGGGTGTGTATTGTGCAGATGGTTTTACAGTGACCTGAGCAGAGGTCAGGCAGAGGATTACCTGCTGAGGATTCCCAGAGATGGAGCTTTCCTCATCCGACAGAGAGAAGGAGAGCCAGACTCCTTCGCCATCACATTCAGGTACAGTGACGCGTATAACTTCGATTCTCTTTTTCTGCTATGTTTAGCTTTTTTTTTTTTATTAGCTTTAAGATCTTTATCTTTTAGAGGTGACGGTAAGGTGAAACACTGCCGGATCCAGAAGGATGGCAACAAGTACTTGCTGGGCACCACTACAGAGTTCGAGAGCCTGGTGGAGCTGGTCAGCTACTTCAGGGAGAAGCCACTGTATCGAAAGATCAAGCTACGTTACCCAGTCACCCCTGAGCTGGTGGACTCCTTCAGCACAGTGAGCTACTGCAGGAGATATGTAAAAGCTAGTGAAAATAAGCTAATTCTGTCACCGTAGCAACACGTGACAGTCGGCAGAAAAAATGGAAAGTAATAGGTTTTGTCCAAGAAACCCTCAGCAACCTGTGTCAGGCTGCGCAGTCTTACTTTTAACTTTAAAGTATTGTAGCATGCTTGCAGCGAAAATACTGACATGCTGGTCTTCAATATGCCTCTGTGCCGGTGATAATCGGGGCCGGAGGCATTGTGTGGCCGTCCGCCATGGCCATTTTTGTGATCATAATATCTACGTAACGCTTTGATGCTTCTTTTCACTTGGACTCACTTGGAACTGATTAGATTTTGGAGGTCATACACCAAAGATCAAGGTCACTGTGGCTTCATATGTGCCACACTTAACGCACACAAAAAAACAGATCAGAGCCGCTGACAATTTGCTTTGATAAGTAGAGTTTAGGTCACTGTGACTTTAAAACCTGTGAGCACAATGACTAACCAATGCATTGAGGCATTTTTGTCAAATTTGCTACAAATCTACATTTCGACTCGAGGATGACTTTGCTCAATTTTGAAGATCAATGGTCACTGCCACCTTTAAATATATCGTGAGATCATATTATAGTGGGATTTCTGGCCAGTGTGAAAGGGGTATTAGAAACAACAACCTGATCTCTTCCGTCCACCTTGTGTTATAAATTCAGTCAAATCTTTTGCTGATACACGTCCTACTACCTGCATAAATCAGTACTCTTTACTTCCTCTCCCAAAATAAATAACAAAAAGGAAGACCTCAGGTTCTTAAAAATACGCCTAAATCTAACTGGTTTTCCAGTATTTATGTTCACCTTATAATACTATCAATCACCCTTTTTAACTAAGTTCGCCCAACTATAACCTGACAAATCCAAGAATCATATAACTCTCTTCATTATCTTTTGTTTGACCATTTGTTTAATTTTCTTTAATAATTGAATTAAATTACTACCATTAACATTTTCACTGTTTCCTATATCCTTACTTACTTTTATTTATTTTATTCAACAGTTCAATCCCCATTGACTTAACAGGCTTTGTAATTCACAATTTATTACAAGACTAAGATTTTTCTACTAATCACAGTACCACAACCCCCCCAGCCCTTCTTTTTGGCCCAACACTCTATTTTCACTGTCCACTTTGTATGCCTTGCCGAGGCATGTGACCATACTTTTTCTTGTCTGTAATGTTTTCCGTCTGAGAAAATCAGTAGTTGCCATTGGTTGACATTGCAAGTATTTGGTTATAAACCAAAGTAAACTGAAGAATCACCTGAAATATTACCATTTATTCTGATGGAATGGCTGAATTTCAATCCATCCATTTAGCTGTAGAGACATTTCACTCTTACATAAAGGGACGAACTGGTAGTGGAATTTGATTGAAAGTTAGGGATCCCCAAAGTTTTTAGGATTCATGATCTGGAACGTTTTAGTAACTGTAAAAAAAAAGTTTGTTGCATTAAGTTTAACAAAAGTAAAATATTTCTGATTGAAAAATCACTGTCATATATACATTTTATATCTTGTTCTCCAGTAATGTAGTGTCGTTTCTGATGAATTTCAAAGCAAAATGTTTATTTCCCCTTAATTGAAAATGTAAGGCCAATATCTGTTAAAAACATGTCTAATTTTAATAACTTGTTATGTGCAGGGGAAAGACTGTGCCTCTCTGTATGAGGTGAAGGCATATGTTGAACCTAACGAGATTGCACCCTCACTGGTGAGCATACACCAGTCTCATTTGTCAGCTTCAGTGCAATTTTTTCCTTTGGAATACTTTGTTTTAACTGCGTGCGTTTCTCTCCTTCAGCCTTATAATACAGTCAGGGCTATATATAGCTACCAAGCTAAACGGCCAGATGAGCTCAGCTTCAGCAAAGGAGCGTTAATATACAATGTGTCAAAAGAGACGGATGACTGGTGAGATCACACACACACATGGGCAGCAATACTTTGTATCAAGCGCTGAGTCTTTGCTGCATCTTCTTCCTCTCCATCATGCATGTTTATCTGAATGGTAAATGCAAAACAAACGCATGGAGAACAAACACATTCATTGCCCTCTACATTCTACACACTACAGGTGGAAAGGTGATAGTGGTGGAAAGGTGCAGTTTTTCTTCCCAGCTAACCACGTAGAGGAAGTGTGCAGCAATGTCAGCCCTGAGACCAAAGACCAGGTGGAGATCAGAGTTTCGGTCACAGTCTAACTAGAGGCTCGTCAACATAGAAATTGACTGAAAGCAATCTCTTGTTTATTTGTGAAATGTATTAAAACAGGCCATGGAAGATAATCCACTCGGTGAACTGTGTCAGGGTGTTGTGGACATCTCCAAGTGCATCATTCAGAACTGTGAGTTATTTTACTGTCTGATGCATGTTTGAGGCTGAGGCTTAGTACAGACAGCAGCTTACACTATCCTCACTACCATGGATCTGTCAAGGAGAAGTCAGGCTGCCAGCTGAGCTGCTACCTGCTAATCTCGCCCTACCATGAATGTTGATAAAATAATTTATTTGTGTAATTTATGTTGACTTAAAAATGGTAATTAAATAAATTAAACCTCATGGAAAAAGACTTCAAGCCAGTGCATCATGTGACATTTTATTTACAAGGTTTGGCAACTAATTGGCTTTAAAGCGCGGCACAGTTCTGGGGATTTCATGGTAGACTGTACTGTATATATCACCTCTTTGCTTGTGCATTATCATTACAGAGACTGTTTGATTGCATTGATTGCATTCAGATTTCGGGGGGCTTTTTGCCTTTATTTCACAGGTTCAAGTAGAGATGTCGACAGGACTGAGGACAGCTTTAAAGTTAGCTTGTGGTTTTACTCAACCAGCCGAACATCCAATAAATCTACTTACAATCTACATTGTGCTACCTTTGCACTCATCACGTAGGTTTCAGAGATTTGTGAAACATGCACAACTATCCCACAGAATATAATCATAATCATTATTTTGTAGTGAGCATATTTCTCGTGGTGGAGAGTTGATGGCAAAATTGTAGTTCCATCACACCAATAGGTTTAAGAGATGAGGTTATCCACTGGCTGAGAATTATTGCATAACATGCCTTTTAGGCTATTCCTAGATTCAAGAGTGGACACACAAATTAACACAGGCAGAGTTAATTCATGTGGCTGACTGAATATGCATTTCCTGTTAAAAAAAAAAACCTCTAAGTTGCGCCTCAGTATAGCTCTCTCCCTTCCTCCTTTATTTTAGTGAAGAATGGTAAAAATGGAAAGCCCCACGTGTTGACCCTGCAGTACACGGACCAGGACAGTTTGCATTTTGACCTGGCAGCAAGCACTCTGGAGGACCTGTTTGAATGGTACCAGGTAGCCTGGGATATAACTCAGCGAGAAATGAGCAAGCAGTACAACAGGGAACAAGAGGTTAGTTTTCCATGGCAGATCATAGTATTTGTAGTTAAATCAAAACCTAACCTGTTGTAGCATATATTGTAACATTAGTTCAGACTAAATCTATGCATAGTATACAGTTGAAACAGACTACATACAACGGCGTTATTGATTACTGTCAGCATCAGTGTGTAAACGGTGGCTGCTTTTCTCTCCAGATCAGACAGCAAGAGGAAGTGGAGAAGAAGTCAGAGGTTGCCATGGAGATGTCGGACTTGGTGGTTTATTGTCAGCCGCGCAGCAAAGAGAAGGACCGCTTCGGTAAACGCATGCAGATGCTCCCAATGAACACAAAGATTTGTGAATGTATATAGCATGAAAACTGTACCAGAGTGTAAATATGCACCAGCACCAATATTATTTACACTCTGCGTTAAGTTTTTGAGGAGCTTTGTTTAAGCATTGCTTTAGAATAAGATGTACTTAACTCAGTATGGTATTCTTTCAGTACAATTAGTAAGATTTTCATCATGATATATTCTTTCTTTCTTTATATTCAGAATTTGTTAATATATGTAATGACACTATTCTTACTGGGTCTCACCTTGGTAACCTGTGTTTCTTGTATATGAGAACAAGACATAAAGAGATTTTAACATTTCTTTTGAGAGAACTTCAATGATGAAATTTATGACTGGAAAAAAAGTATTTGTGGTTGAAATAATGTCAGATCATGTTTCAACATGGGAAAGAACAATAAAACAACATGGATGTTGCCAAAAATCAATGTTTAAATTTTAACTAATCTGTAATCATCATGTATATTTCCTCAGATTAAGAAATTATTATACATGATGTTATCATATTTTGCTAATAAAACTACTACTTCACAAATAAAATTTATTTGTTTTGTAAGAAAAAATAGAAAACAATGTTGCAATATCAATGTTAATTTTCTTTTCACTTCAAAACAACAGATAGTTTGAGCATAGTATCATCACAACAGTTACTTTTTCCTGTTATAGTGATATTGTAATTTTTTATATTGTTTTTAATGTTTTAAAATGAAATATTTGCAAATCTTACAAATTGCTGCTTATTTACATTTATGTTCATTTTATTGTTTCATTTTATTTCTGTATAAATAGCATTTGACTCAGACCTCAATCATATTACTGGAATGTATTGTTTTATTTACATTAATCAGTTGTTTTGTATATAGAAAATACTATAAGTATTTAGTATTTTTTCAAGAGTGGTATTAGCACACTAATACTGGACCGTTTCTTAAAATGACTAATATTTATGTAATCAATTAAATATGATCTAAGACTCCTGTACTATTGCAGTACACATTCATTTCTTACTGACGTAAACAGTAAAAATATTAGTTTTTGGTATTCAAATATTTGAAAAAACAAAAAACTTTCAGTTGTGAAAAAATGGTTAATATTTAGTCTGTAATATGAAGAAGAATATCAAGGTTTAATCCAAATTGTGTAAGACAGTTATGCAGTGACATATTTATAGGAAATCGAAATGTATTACTTCATGTTAATGCAGGTCAGTACGCTCATTGCCCTCATCAGGCATTGTACAGCTGCACCTCCGACTTAAAGAGGAAATGCTGGGTGTTTTGACAACTCAAATTATTCAGTGAGTGCCTACCTTGACTTTTTTCAAGCACACTCAAAAGTTAAACAGAAGATGATCAGAGGAAAAGATCTAAAGACTAGACAACTTCCTGCATTACAACAATCTTAATTTGGAATTGCACAGAAATTACCTACATGCACAACACAGCAGTGCAGGTGACTGTTATTATACATTAGTATTTAGCAGTTATTTATGTAAATATTACCGTAATAGTCAAAATTAATCAGAAGCTCCTAAGGACATTACTGCAATAGCTGGACCCATTGGCTTGACTTACTATCACTGTTTACATTTCACAAAAACCAGCCTCCCGGTATGACAAACTCTCATGCAACATAATCGTGTTCTTGACTGGTCTTGCCAAAGAAGAGATAAAAACCAAGCAGTCTTTCTCAGGTACATGACCTCAGCGTGCAACGCGAAATGTAACATCACCAGCAAGCACCGTTGCTTAATAGAATGTTACGCTAGCTAGCAAAAAGCAACAACACACTTAAGTTATATATCCGGAATTACCCCAAAATATCCAGAGTTTACATCCAGTTTGGTGGTCTCTTAGCAGCAACAGATAAAGTTTGAAGCCGTTGACAGCTGACTCAAACCACTGCTGCTTTCTGTGTCTGTAGACATCTACAGCTACAAAGAGATCCGTTCCTTTGTGGAGAACAAGACACCGGGAAAGAGCCGTACCAAAGACTTCTTGCAGTACAACCACAAAGCACTGAGCCGTGTCTACCCAAAAGGCCAGCGCGTGGAGTCCTCCAACTACGACCCTTACCCACTGTGGGCCAATGGCTGTCACATGGTGGCCCTAAACTTCCAGACTGCAGGTACAGTTGTTTATCAGAGCTGAGATCCCAGAAAGTACAGCTGTGGAAGTACATGTTGATGGCCAAAATGGCAATGTTGTCTTGCCTATCCATCCTTTTCCTTGCATTAGAAAATTTGTCATGCACAGGTGTGAGTGAAGGTCCAATGTCACTCCATGGTTGACCTTGGAGAACTCCATACATACCTGCTTCTAAATGCAGACCTTACGGGAGAAGTAGACATATCTACAAGCAGCAAAACAATCATTACTATTTTAAACATGTCACCTTCTTCACCTCTTTCTCATTTGCTATGCATACTAGAAACCTACTGGAAGCAGCGTCATCTCCATTTGCTAATGTACAGCACGCTGTTAAAAGTTGTGCCCAGCTTTTGACAGGAAGCACGTCTCAGATTGGCAGCAGGTGAAAAGATCAGATACTGAACACGTA
>KV751413.1:685798-720521 GCA_001698575.1 Mola mola
TAGATGTTTGAGATGTTGAAAAGCACAAAGCTACTAGCAGCACTATTGATGGCTCTGTCCAAGTCCTGCCATGACAGTCTGACTTTGAGAGAGCAAGCAGAACCTCAGGACCCCTGAGGCTTTTTTTACACATGTGCTTTTGACACTTCAATGGGCATAGAAAGTGGCCATTAGACTGTATATTCACTGAGATTGATGACATAACAGTTTTGGGGCAGGAGAGGCAAACCTCTGAGGGAAAACTAATGGTCAGGTGAGGAATAGCAGGTTCTGGAAACTGATGAAAACACAAGACCAAAGGAAGAAGCAAGATCCTGAGTTGGGAAAGTGGCTCAATTAACTGTTCCAACCATTTCAACACCTTTGTACTTTCCTATGAGGTGTGTTTCACTTGGAATATGTCAGCCAATAACTATATTACAAAACTATGTACAGTAGTAGGAAAATGAAAAGATGTAGAATATCCCAATACATACTATATCAAATGCAGTAGGCCAAAACTGTACAGGTCTCCCACTACATTCGGTCACATTTTACAGAATACCAGCCAGCATGCTTTTCTGGCTATTCTTAGCCACAAGTCTTTGCACAGTCTAAGATACAATGTTGATAATTCATTGACAGATTACACAAGTCCTTGTAAGACAAGATAGCACATTTAAAGAAGTACCACATCTTTGTGCCTTACGTGTATAATTATTACATTAGGATATGCACTGTATACACACCACCGGGGGACTGAACAAGAGAATCAACGTTCAAGGCACAATTTTTGTGATATGAAGTAGTATGTCCTAATTGTGAATATACATATACAAGAGCAGACTGAGAGTGAGCAAGGCTCATAGATTGAGGTTCAGACAGGTGAGTGTATCTATTGCTAATGTGGTGTTATGTGTGTGCCCGTATGTAAAACTTTGCAGGACTCGTACTTGAGAAAAATTTGTGTGAGTAACACTTTTTTTTAATTAAGCGCAGTTAACTTACAATGTGTCCGTCCTTCCAGATAAATACACCCAGCTAAACAGCGCCCTTTTCAGCCTGAATGGATGCACAGGTTATGTGCTGCAGCCAGAGGTTATGCGCCACGACAGCTACGACCCTCAGCAGGAGAAGAAGAAGGTCAAGTACACCATCGATGTTAGGGTATGTCTTTACACAGTCTTTCACACACACCACCATCATGAGGTTGTTAGAGGAGCATGATGCGGATTGGCTGCGCTAACAGCAGTTGTCCTCTCAAGGTTATTGCTGCCAGACACCTTCCTAAGCCCGGCCGCAGCATCGCTAGCCCGTTCGTGGAGATCGAGCTGTGCGGACACACAGAGGAGAAGTTCAAGACCACTGTCTATCGTAAGGAATGAGGGGAGGTGGGGAGGGTGATAATTTAGCCCATGGGGTAGAAAAAGCACAGGGCAATCGGACAGAAGCTTCGTTGTGATTGTGTGAGCGGATCTGTTCTTGTGCCTGCTGCAGGTGATAATGGTCTGAATCCGGTGTGGAAAGCCCCAGCAGAGCCTATAACCTTCACCGTGTATGAGCCTGAGCTTACTTTTATGCGCTTTGTGGTCAACGAGGAAGACATGTTCTCAGACCCCAACTTCCTGGCTCAGGCCACATTTCCTGTCAAAGGCATCCGCTCTGGTAGGACTATATGTATGCTTTACAGCAGAGAGGACCAGAGTATTCCTTCACCTAGAAGAAACATTTCTGTACACTATATTTTATAACTTTTTGCTTCTCCAGATGTTTTTCAAATTAGACAGTTGTGTTGTGACTTTCATTTGAATATTGCCCATTGGTTTCACAAGAGTATGGAATAAATCGACTTGCACTGTACAAAACTCACCTGAAAAATAATCAAGTGACATGTTCTCCAAAAAAGCTAGGCGAATGATTTTCAATAAATGAATACGTAAATGTTTTGATATTTTATATTTACAATTACTATAAGTGCTTTGATGACGGCCAAGATTTATATTAGAAAGAAAGGCCCCGACTCATGGAGCTCAATGTTACTCAGAACACATGATAATTACTGCTGCTGCTCAGGAGTGAATCAAGACCGTTACCAATCCTCGAGTTGTGTCACTAATTTGACATACGACAGGACCTGCGGACAATGGTGTATGAATAATATCCAAACATAAGGGCACATGCAAAATGTACTGTAGTCTGCCTAATGGCTAGATTAATTAGATATTGTGGAAAAGCTCATTTATGTTACATGACTTTACTCGCAGAGATGCACTTCCATGTTTTTTCATATTTTATATTCATTGCACATAAATTGAAATTACAACTGAGTTTTAGGGCCACATTGAAAAAAAAAAAAAAAAAAATATATATATATAATACATGGTTGTATGAATTATTTCAAACCTTTCTTGTTCTAATTTTGACCTGTTTTTACCTGTGATTTCCTTTCAAAATAGCTGTCCTGATAAAGTTCTATGGGACAAACAGAGGGAATAGTGGCAGACTACAGCTTTCTATTGCTCTTGGACCCTGTGTGGTCCCTATTTGTACAGTTTCATGTGATTGGTTGATTTTGTAGCATCTTCTTTTGTTGCGCTAACAGGTTACCGCTCTGTTCTTCTGAAGAACGGCTACAGTGAAAACTTAGAGCTAGCCTCTCTGCTGGTGCACATCAATGTAAATCAAGCAGGGGTGAGCAGACTCACACGAGACATCGATGTTGCTTTACACGTGTCAGCAGTTTGTCTTCAGTGAGGGGGGTGCTTGTTCCAGTGACTGTGGTGACATGACTTGTCCTGTCAGATTGCAGAGGAGGAGCTGTACTCATCCTCCAGCCAGCTGAGAAAGAAGCAGTCTGAGTTCAGCTGTGAACCCTTGTTGTACGACACGCACACCAACATCCAGCGCTCCGTAGCCCCACGCCAACACAACCACCTCATGAGAGAGTTCAGCACCAGCAGGTCAGCGTCAGCTGCAATGACATGGCAGGCAAAGTCTGGGCAAGTGGCTTAAGTCTGATTTCTTCTTTCTTGCTTGCTCAAATATGACTCTGTCAGTCATCTTATATGGATTTTAAACCCTGACATCACTGTTACATCATTATTCTTCAACTCATTCATAAATGTAAAATGTAATAATATATGAAAGATGTTTAACTTAAAGTGTCACCACACTACAATCACCGGTCACAAGAAACTAATGCTGGCACCACTATTTTATACATTCCTTTTGAAAGTCATGGTTGCATCTCTAATAATTTGTCTGATGTCTCCCAGGACAAAAGAAAAGAAGATAATCAACAGCAAATTCCAATCCTGAGAATGCAACAGAAACCTTGCCTGTCAACACGCTTCCTGCCAGTGGAGACATGACTACAAATCTAATGTCTCTCTGCTTTCTCTGGGATTTTCTCAAGGATTCAGTTTGATATATTTATTTAACCAGTTGAGCCCACGTGGATATGAAACTTGTGGTTTTAATATGCTCTCAGAAATATTGGTATATGTTAACGTACTCAGGGGGTGGGTTATTTCTCGTAAAACCTTCGGGGAAATGTAGGAAACCATTAACCTAACAGAGTTGTGAAGCAGGTTTGCGACAAATTGAGGTTGTCACATTTCTTCTGAGCTTTCCCCACTGGCGCTGTAGTTCTTTAGGAATTCTGCATTTAGAATGTAATCAAACTTTACAGTGTATTTATTTTACTTAAAGATGCATGTCCACCAACTGAAGTAACAATTTCATACCAGTACAATAGTTCCTCTGTTAAGGAGATCGTGTTGAACTTATTTTATAGCATCTAATTTTAGATATTAAAATGACTGATGATATGGAGGCTGTTTAAGTCTGATGACATGCTCACATTGCATAAATTCAGCACTGTGACATTATTTCCTCTGTGTGGTGTGCAGTTTTTTTGAAAGATAAATCAGTTTCAAGAAATCAGGTGACGTAATCCAATGTAGTGAGAACATTTCATGTATTTAATCGTAAACCTAACGATTTTAATAGCTTTCATGTGTTTGACCGTCTTATGAATTGAGTCAATAAAGAATAGTTGGATAACTATACTCTATAGTTCATCTTAATTTGCCTGAAATTCTTTTGGATTTCATTTATTTTCTTATCTTGCATGTGTTCATCCTGTTAAGATTAAGGCCCAATAGTTCAGCAAGCTGTCCCAAAAATTGTCAAAAGAGGCCAGATGCAATTCAAGTACGGTACTGGGACACAACAACGCACCAAATTAAAAAACAAGACTACTGAGCAGTCTGTTAGTTCAAGAAGCTTGGTACATTTGTCCTTTAAAGATGAGGGATAAAAGGGGGAAAACGGATTGCAGACTTTTGTTCTTTTAAAATGCTTTGGACACAACACAGATGAGATTTGACCTGTGAACACTGTCAGAAATATTGGCAGAGAGAATAGAGGTGACTAGGGAGTCACATCTTCCTACATCTACTGCATCGATGCTTCTGTTGTACTAGCGTGGCATTAGCATGAGTACTGAGAGGACTAGGGGGAGGCAATGTAGGATAGAGAGGTGGATTTGAAATAAAACAATTAAGATGTAATCAAAGTGCAGACTTTTAGCTTTAATTTAAGAGATCTCACAATAATATTGCATTTACCATTTAGGAATTACAACCATTTTATATAGAGAACCTCCTATTTTGGGGCTCAAAAGTATTTGGGCATTTGAGTGACAAGCAGTTTAGTCGCCAGGTGTTGTCGATTCCCTCAAAGCATTCCCTAAAGCTCAAAAACATCAAAAGGCTTTGAAGACCACAGAAGACAGCTAAAGTGAATGTTTTCCTTAGTGACGAAAAATCCCTTAACAACATCAAGACAAGTCAAAACTATTCTGGAGAAGGTCAGCATATCATTGTCCACAATCAAGAGACATCTTCAAGAATGTAAATACAGAGGATTTACAACAAGGTGCAAACCACCGGTAACATTCAAGAACAGGAAGGTCAGATAAGACTTTTAAAAAAGCCTCCCAAGCTCTGGAATCAGATTCTTTGGACAGATGAAACCAAGATAAACTTCTATCAGAGGAAAGGAACAGCTTGTGGTCCAAAGCACTACATTATGTGTCAAACATGGTGGACGCAGTGTGATGACATTGGCATGTATGGCTGCCAATGGAACAGGCTCACTAGTGTTTTTGATGATGGGACTGCTGACAGAAGTATTGGAATGAATTCTGAGGTGTATAGGACTATACTCTCCGTTCACATTCAGCCAAATACTGCAAAACTGATAGGATGGCACTTCACAGTGCAGATGGATAATGACCTTAAACATACTGTGAAAGCAACTCAAGACTTTTGAATACAAAGAAATGGAAATTTCTTCAATGGTCAAATCAGTCACCTGATCTCAACCCAATACAGCATCTTTCAGTTACTGAGGACAAAAATGAAGGTAAATAGACCCACAAACAAGCAGTTACAATTATATTAAGTTTGTCCAAATACTTTTGAGGCCCCGAACATGTAGGTACTCTACATAAAAAGGCCGTAATTCCTAGATGGTAATTGCCATACTTTTGTGAAACCTCTTAAAATAAAGCTGAAGGTCTGCATTTCATCTACATCTTGATTGTTTTATTTCAGATCCATTGTGGTATCCATTGTGTCATTGTCCAAATAGTTCTTGACCGAACTGTATTTGTGCCTGTGAGAGAAGAGCAATGAACCAATTAAACAATTTGCATTTACAACACAATGAAACCTGATGACTGTAAACAAGCCTTTACATGGAGCAGTAAGTGAGAGAGCAATTTGATAGTCTCACTTCGTGGTCGTCGATAAACTTCAGAATACGACTCAAGCTAAATTCCAGAACCACAGACACTCTGAAACATCCCAAATAAACTGTCATAGTCCACTCCTGGTTTTCCCCTCTACCAACCCACTCTACCTGCCCCCCTACCTCTCCTAATCAAGATCATTAGACTCACCCGTTCCCCCCAGTTGGTTCTATCACCCAGGCTCCTCTTAACCAGCTCCTCCACACCCACTCTCTGCCAGATTGTCGTTGGGTCATGCACTACCCTCCAGCACTCTGTTCCGGATGGATCTTCTGGTACCTGACCTGCCTTCTGGCCCTGACCACGTCTCCTCGTCTCTGCCCCAGTAACCTGACATGCCTTCTGTCTTTGGAATTTGCATCTGCCCGCTCCCTGTCCGGAGACTCCTGCCCCATTAGGAACTTAAACTGTGCTCGCCGACCAGACTTCCTGATTGTCGTCTGTTTGGACTCTTGAACATTGTTAATAAAGTTCTGAACTGTTCCGGTCTAGGTTTGTGCTGTTCTTGGGTCCGCTCTCACACCCGTTACATAAACACACACATGCACATATTCCAAAGTTGGTAACTAATTTTCTTTTGATGGAATACTTGATTAATAAGCTAGTGATTGCAGCAGTCAGTGTAAACTCATGGCGTGTTGCTGTCTAAACTCATGTCCTTATTTCAATCAGGAGAGACTCAGTTTGAAAGAGTGATAACTTTAATGTCATGCGCATGAGAAAAGAAAACACTTGGTGATTAGACTCCATCACAATGACATGGCCAAAAAGAGAATGAGGTGATGATGCGCAGGATAGAAGATCCCCCTGGAATCTAGACACTGGTGGTGGTGACGAGGACAAGCTGGTTCCTTCGAGAACAGCGCCAGAAGGGGATGAATGTGAGCTTGACCTGCCTCCAAACCTGGAGGAGGAGGGTCGCATGAAAATCCATGAGAACACATTTAAGGGTTAGTGACTGTGACATGATAGGCTCATAGTGATCATGGCTAATTCTGGTTGGATGAAAAGAATACGCCCACAACCAGCTGATTAGAGTAAGGTGAGAGAGAGAGATGAATGAAAAAATAGCCTTCTGATTGAACTTTCACTAAGCTTCATATTATAAATACAGTTTTAAAAATATTGTTATTTTAAATAATATTATAAATATTACAGAAGTCATTTCGCCCCACAGTAGTTTGTTTTCTAAAAGTAATTTTTTATGATTTAGTTTCACCTGATCACCTCGTGAATCTTCTTTTTTTCTTTAAAGATATTGAAAAAGGTATGGGTATTCTATGCAGGATTTACCAGAAACGATAAAAAAGAAACTTAAAGGTTTTCATTTATTCATTTAAAAAATGGCACGTTTGACTCAAAGCAATGACATCGGGATGGAATATTCAATGCAATAAATGCATGTAGCAATTGATAAAGGATGCAAATATATCAACAGTAAACAAACTATGTATTTCATAACTTGTCAATATCAATCAATTAATCAATGCCATGATAAAATCATTTTCCCTAACGTTTTTGTCACTTGAAAAAAAATCAAGTTTATTTTCAGAACATATTTAAAAATAATAAAGTTGACCAAAGGGATAAAACATAGCACAAAAATACATCACAAACAGAGAAAGATGAAGCGTCTTCATGGTGCTGATTCACACGCTAAAAACAAGATGAGTTTTTAAACTGGTTTTGAATGTGTTGGTAGAAAGAGATGATCTAATCATTTGTAGCAGACTATTCCACAATTTAGATTCAACAGCTGAAAATCATCTATCACATCTCAATAATAGATATTTACAATAAATCCTTTACTTCAGCTAAGGAACCTCCTGTCAACCCACACCAGGAGAGGACTCAAGACACAATGAACGCACACCACAGCTGTTGCAAGGACAGGTCATTAATAAAGAAGAGCATGAGGAAAAGAAAGAAGACAGATAAAAAATTGTCAAAATGCTATAATAAAATCATATGAAGAACTAGTATATTGAGGGATTTTTTTTTTTAACTCATTCGGTGTTGCAATGTGACTGTTTCTGTATTGCTGATATTGCTACACTTGCTACACTGAGATTTACAGGTGCCAAGAGACAAAACATCCTATCTGAAACAAAAACTAATTTGTGATTGTGTGATTATGATTTTGCAGACATTGCTTAACTTAAATGCATAGCTTTTCAGTGCAGGGGAGCAACATACTTTAAGTGATGAAAATGAAGAAGAAATTGGCCAGAACATTGACCTCATAATGTATAACTCCTATAGAAATCCCAGTGGTGGCATAATTGCATCCATGTTTGAAACAACTCCTGAAACCTGAATTCAATTATTAATGTATTCTGTTGAAAAGTGTAAGAATTAGAGGTAAAGCTGTATATCTTTTTAGGTATTAAGATTAAAAACAAAAAAAAAACAAAAAAAACAAAACAAAAAAAAAGTGATTAGGTGATAGAGTACATGTGTTTGAATTCGACTTCTGATGACAACCTTTAGTTACAGTTGCGGCATCATGTCTGTAATATCTGTTTTAGTTACACATTTGCTCTACAATAATGTTTATATTCTGCTTTATGCACTCGACCTCACCTACTGCACCTTATGACTGATAAATCAACTTTATTGTGGAAATTGAACCTCAGCAGAATACAACAAACCGTACCTCTAGAGAAAAATATAAAATAAAAGCATGACATACAAATATCTTTTACATGTCACCGATCATCTACATTGTCATCATTATATCATTTAAATGGCATCATCATCATTTGTGAAAACTTTATTCTAATTTTACGATTACGATAATAACAGCAGCGCTGCAATTTATTATTATTTTAATCAATCGATTATTCTGCAGATTATATTCACAACTATTACTCAAAAAAAAGAAAAATGCTCATCACATTTTTTGCTTCTTTACGCCACAAAGTTGTTAAAAACCAAAATATTCTCATTGACTGCCAGAAATGACAATAAAAAGGCAAATCCTGACTTGTAAGAAGGTTGAGCCAACAAATGTTTAATAATCTTGCTTGAAACAAGACTGAAATGATTATTTGATTATAAAAAACACTTGTCAATTAATTTTCTTTTGATCGAATAATCGATTAATCAATGCAACTCTAAATAACAGTGGCAGGCTGTCTTTTTTCTTGTTCATTTAGATGTATGGGGTTAGATGTGTTTAATTTGTGACATATTGATTGTTTGACAACTGTGATGGGTTGACTGAGAGGTGTTGAATTGTGTTCCGTTTTACTTTTAATCATTTAAAGATACCTCAACTTGTCTTTTAATTGTATTTAATGAATTAAAAAGAAAAAACAATCACTACATTTTAAAGTTTGTTTTAACTGTATATTTCTTATCAAGGTAAATAGGTGCAGGATGCACGTAAAAACATGTACAGGAGAGGGCGTAACCGAGCACCTTTTTGTTTTCAGCTAGTTCTTTTCTTTCCCTCCTCCCAGTTTTCAAACATGTTAATGAGTCACTCAGGTGAACGGCCTCTGAGCCACATGGGAAGGGCCAGGCGGAGACAGAGATGGTGAAAGAGGTGTATAAGAGAGAGGAAGAGAGAGAAACCTCACAACCATTCCACATCTGTCCGTGCAGGTGATCACTGGGACTGTCACTTGACACTGGAGATTCTATTTCAGTCTTTTTTTTTCCTTTTAAACCATCAAGACATTGTATATATGTGTTTTATTTGAATCTAAAACGTTTATTTTGCCTCTACCACCCCTGGATACAATCAATAGGCATTGAATCTCAACGTACAGGCAGTTTTTGAGGACTGAAAACTGTCCGGAGGAGAACAACTGTCATTATTTCAAAGTGGAATTTTCTTCTTTGAGGATTTTGCTGTTGGTGCGGCTGTTTGTGGGACGCAGGTCCTCACACAGGCTGTGTGATCATGGCAGACTTCCCATCCAAGGTCAACACGCAGACCAGCTCACCCAAGTCCCACCAGACGGGGAGCAGACTGCAGGGGCTGGCCGCTAACGTCACCACCGTGATAGACTTGTCGTTCATCCAAAGCATCCCGGCCATCCTCATGATGGTTGAAATAGTATGTAACAGACCCCCAGCTGCTCTGTTTTTCACTCTGTTCAACTCTATTCAGTGCACACCTGCCTCACTTTCCATTCTGGTTGGAAACACTTATGCTTTTGTCTGTCACAAAAGCAATTCATTTTTCTTTTAAATATATATATATATATATGTTTTATATTTTTAATTTTATGTATGGTCCTGAGTTCAATTCTTGGGTCAGGGCCTTTCTGTGTGCAGTTTGCATGTTCTCCTTGTGTCTGTGTGGGTTCTCTCCGGGTACTCCGGCTTCGTCCCACAGTCCAAAAACATGCAAAACAGGGGTTGGGCTAAGGTTGAACTAGTTTGTTATATATAAACCTGTTCTATTCATTGTTAGATGCAGTTTTAGAAAAAACTCTTTATATCCCTTTATCTGTTGCCACAGTTATTTGAGTGTATTTCAAGACATTTCAACAGCTAAAAGAGAAAATGATGATGATTTGTGCTTATTTCTTGGATTGAAATATGATCCTTGGTAAGCAGTAGGACAATTTTGTTATGTTCGTTCTAATATTTGGTTCTAAGTTCCCAAGTAGTGCAGAGGTAGTCAAGTCCTGCTCCAACTTAGTTTCCCATTAGTAATTTATGGGCTCTAAAATCTCACCATACAGAGATCATGTGACTGGTGCATGACCGTCTCATTATAACACCGAACCTAGCTTAAGCTTAGTCTTCAAGAACATTGGTCATCTTATCTTAGTTTTTTATGATATTGTGGTAACAGGGCCAATTAGGAAGTAACCAGCAGAAATCAAAGTTAAAGAGGAGTCGTAGGCAAGCTTTGATTTAACGAATTAGCCAAAGATGCAAAACATAAATAAAATTAACTTGATTTATCTATGATTGTGTTTTGACGGATCGACTTACAAATATCTAGTAAAAAAGACATAATTTTAGTCCACATATTCAAGAACATTAACAACAACCTTGGCCTATAATTGGAGTTTCTAGGAGTTAGCATAAGTGTGTGTGCGCAGATTTAAAGCACTAACGTAGAAGTGCTCTCTGCAAAGCTTCATTCATTTGGACTCCAGGCATTATACAATTACAAATGTGAGCCAACATGTCACTGCTGTGACAGTGGAGATTACCAATACCAGGTTTAAATGGAGTTAGGATGTCCAGAGGTTAAGATGTGAACATTCCTGACAGTGATAAACTAAAGTAGGTTTAAAGTTAATGTAAGACAAAACACAAAACAAAAAAAAGAATAACCATTAACCACAAACATGACTTTGAATGATTGAATTTCTGATTTTCAAAGAACTGTTGACTCTTACTTTGTTACGTTAAAGTCACATTTGTTGATCCAATAAAAAGAGCTGAGGGGAACAGAGAGTCAGGGCATAGTGCTGTGTGGGTTCGTCACAACAGCTGTCATTTTCATAACTACACCATAAAGTGTAATTACTGTTGGATGGACTGACGTGACATTTTGTGCAATCGAGGTTCCCAGAGGATGACTCTGGTGCCACCAGCAGGTTGATATTTGCAGATTACTCTGTTTCTCTAACAGTAGAAGTTTGCCATAAAATTTGATCCACACATTCATTTTCCCGTCGGGATAAATC
This sequence comes from Mola mola, assembly GCA_001698575.1. Taxonomy (NCBI): domain Eukaryota; kingdom Metazoa; phylum Chordata; class Actinopteri; order Tetraodontiformes; family Molidae; genus Mola; species Mola mola. The sequence goes on from KV751413.1 coordinate 697,256, forward strand.
ATTGTGCCTTAACTTTTCGTAAAGTCAAATTCCATTTAGGAATTACAGTCATTTTTTACAAAAAGTCACCCATTATTGGAGGCTCAAAAGTGATTGGTGAATTCACTACCAAGCAGTTTCATGAACAGCTGTGAGCTATTCCCTCCTTATTCAATGACAAGTTAAGGAGACTAAAGGTCTGGAGTGGATTCCAAATATGTTTGGTATCCATTCAAAGGAGCTCCCAAAGAGATGCTGATGCAAGTGAGGGAGGCCAACATTAGGCTTAAAAAATAAAATAAACCTCAGCTCAGCAACACCAATGGGCCTGGAAAAAGACAATAGAAGACAGTGGACAGATAAGTGGATGATTAGAGAATTCCTTTCTTGGTGTAGAAAAACCTCCTCATAACATCCATACAAATTAAGAATGCTCAGGAGGAGGTAGATGCATGCATCACTGTCAAAGTCCAGATGCAATCCACTGGTAACAATAAAATACAGGATCTGGATTAGAATTTGGTAAAGTTAAAGACAAGAACAGAAAGAAAAAAAAACGGCTGCCCAGTTCTGGAATAAGACTGTTTGGACAGACGAAACCAAAATGAACTTTTACCAGATTGATGGGAAGAGGCAACTCTTAAACAGAAAAGGAGCAGCTCATGATCTGAAGTGTACCACAATATCAGTCAAACATGATGGAGGCAGTGTTATGGCATGGGCATGTATGGCTGCCAGAGGAACTGGGACACTGCTTTGTATTGGTGATGGGATAGCTGATGGAAGTATCAGGATGAATTGTGAGGTGTATAGGGCCATGCTTTTAGCTGAAATTTAGTTCAATTCTGCAAAGCTGATAAGATGGCAAACAGTGCAAATGGATAATGATCTGAAAAATACTACGAAAGCTTCCCAAGATCTTCACGAAAAAAATACAGCTCTTCAGTTACTGAAGTCAAAACGGGAGGCAGAAAGACTCACAAACAAGCAGTAACTGAAAGCAGCTGCAGTTTGTTGATATTCACGTGTTCTAGGCTTCAGTTTATTGTTGACTGCAAAGAATTTTAACCAAAACATTAAAAACAATCCTTATATTCATATTTGTGCGATAGTTTGACCAATTACCTTTATGCCCCTGAAAATGGAGGCGTTTGTGTAATAATGGCTTTAACCCATAAATGGTCGACGCCATACTGTGAGAGTAATGTAATGTATAATGTAATACCCCTCACATTAAAGCAGAGGTTCGTACTTCAATCACATCTTCATTTTTCTTTCAAAATCTATTGTTGTGGCGTTATAGAGGTAAAATATGAAAACCGTCTCAAATGTCCAAATATTTATGGACCACACCGCGCCACACACCACCCAGCCTTACAGAGACACTAACACAGCTGCAGATTCATTTTGTTTCTAGTCTGTCTTGTGGCTGCTGACACAAAAGCCCGTGAAACTTTCCAAGCGATGGTATGAACTGCGTGTCGTCTTTACAGCTTCGGTTCTGAGCAGTGACTACAACAGAAAGCAGTTTCAATGTAGGGGATATATGGCCATGTAAGTAGGGTGTGATAATGGACTTTGAAAATCTAAACAGTTGTACTTGCAAACAGCTGTGTGAGCTTGGAGGCTAGAAGTCGACCACAATAAGGTCTCATTTCTCTTTAATGAGCTAATAAAATATTAATGTTTCATCTTCTCATATTATTAACATTCTTTGGCTGCAATTTAGCACACCGGTCTTCGTTTTCTCTCTCATTCCAGTTTCTGGGGCTGGTCCACTGGGGTTTGATAGCCGCCACCCCCTACATGAAAGAGCCCGTGTATGGCTGGGTGATGTTCGTGGCCATCACTCTATGGCTCCTCACCATTACCCTCTTCTTCCTGAACCTGTTCAGTGCCCAGCGATACCTCCCGGCTGTCCCCTGGTCCAAGATGGTAGGAACGGATGAGGGGAGTAGAGAGGAAGGGAAAGAACAAACGGAACTGTGTTATGAAGAAAAGTCCTGTGACTTGTTTTGCTTGCAGCAGAAAGCAGCAGTTGCTTAATATCAGCCTGTTTTCAGGCTGATATTAAGTATTGGTTATGTTAATTTGTTTATTTGTCATGCAAGCCAAATGTATATAAAATGCAGTGGAACAGAATAGTGTATCTCAGGACCAGTCTGTGCGCACCAACATCTATAAAATTCATGAGGTATTTTCTTGTTCATTACGTAGACAGATCTGATGTACTTTGATTTAACGGTTTCTCTTTGCCTCTTAAAACTTTTCTATTCTATTTCTTTGCAAGATTAAAGATGTAATATGCAAGATGTACAGTAGCCCTGATTATAGTTTAAAGCACTGACAGCAAAATATCAACAGAATGAAGAAGACACAACAGTGTTTTTATGTCAAAGAAGGCTATGTACTGTGTTGCAAATGTCTGCTGAATTTAGGATACTAACCAGTTTGTTCTAGCCTGTCTTGCCTCATCATACCACTTTTGACCATCCAGGGGCAACGGTCCAGTAGTGTAGTTTCACCTCGGAGAGGAACACAAGCAGAGTTTTAGAGCTCTTAGCCTTTTGTCAAATAACTAAAAAGACAAACTCACAAAATGTCAAGACAGGAAATGTATCTACAAATATTTTCCCCACTTAAGACCTTCTCAATTCACGTTTCTCTTCTTTTACCAAACTTAATTGCCTTGTAAACTCATCCAAAATCACACTTCATTCATTGAGCACATATGCAGGCCTTAACACCAGCAGCAACACTCCATCTATCATTCAATCAGTTTTGGTCCCGGAATGTGATTTGGACCCTATTATTCCCTCAAAAAAATTTGGCAATGATCTACCAAGTTAACCAGGAGTTATTTTATTTGCATATACTCAGAGACAGGGTAAAAAAAACAAAACAATGGTTACAACACTGCGCAGTCATAAAATTAGTCCTTGTTGGAGCCATTTCAAGTCACCTCTGTTCCATATCCCCTGTGGCCAAACTGTTCTCCGGAGGCAGTGTGCATTTCTAATTTGGTTTCCAGCCGTGTTCGGGAGCCAGGCTGAGCTGAGCACCCCCTGCGACACAGTCAGGATCCAGGCAGACTTCAGGGCGGAGTAGCTCCACTGCTAACTAAGCTAACAGTCAAGCTGCAGCCAAAGATAATGGCACAGCCCAAGTTTCTAGTTTTGGCTGTAGGCCTATTTCACAAATTGCACCCGTAACCATGCACTGAATAAAATCTGGTGAAATCAATTCTGCAGGCTTTTGACTCCGTTGGCAGCAACGAGTGATCATGTGCAGCTAAAAGACCTTTACATGGCAGCCATGTAGACATGAAATCCCATTTTAATATAGTTGTGACCTATAAAACTATCAAGGTTCTGTTTCAAGTAGATCTGTAGACCCTGTCCAATGAGCTAAAATGTACAAAAACAACATCTTGGCTCTATGTGACTTGATTGGAACAGAAGTGTCACTCCGAATTGTGCCTTCACCTGTGATGACCTACTAATTCTTGTTAATAAAGGCTGCATTGGGTGCTGTCTGGCCTTCAAAGCACATTCTGACATTTGGTCATCAAATCCATCCCTAAAACTCAAGGGCAACAAGAATGTGAAGGATCAATGATTATTAGAGATTAAGATGAAATGAAAAGTGGCTTAACAGAGAAGAGATGGAGGCCAGCGCAAAGGTAAGGAAGTGTAGAGAAGCTCTGAGGAATTGTGACTAATGTTTCTCCTCTCCTGTTAGGTGATGGTGTATCATAGCGTAGCCACGGGCATCTATATCCTCGCTTTCCTGCCCAACGCAATAACTGTGAATAGCTTCGGCTCCCAGAGCGTCCAGCAGCACATGGCAGCCGCCGCTGTAAGAGCCCTCACAACGCTAACATTGATTCAAATAGAAAGAACTGCTTAAATGTGCATATTCTTTGAGATCACCCTCAGAGGATGAGCCCACAAAGAAACATTCCTGTGGGAATAAATAACAGTTTGATCAGTCTTCTAGTCCTATTTTTACTCAGACATCTGACATTTGACAGCATGTTTACTTACTACACACACCTAAAACCTGAAGGGGTGAGAGAGGCAGAGTGAGCCCAAAGGCAGGGCTCGCTTAGAACTCACATGACTGGGAAACCCGTCATGTGATTTGAGGAGTCTATAAGTACAGTTACCTTTGTACCACAGCACACACTGGCCCCTCTCTGCTACTGTCTGCTGTTTAAAGTCAGCGTACAAAAAAAAAGCAACAACACAGAAATACGGTGAGGCACATGTAAGGAAGCAGATTGAGAAATAATGTGGGTATGTTTTTATGTGAGGCAAAAAAATGTGCATATAAGCCTTTTATGGTCTCTTCCACAGGCTAAAGTCCATGCAGGTTTATAACTATGATAGTGTTGGGCACATGCTCTCAAACACACACACAAGCTATCATTTAAGTGTTATCAGTCACATTTTACTGTCTTGCCCACTAGTGGAGATTTATTAACTTTTACCCATTGAGACATTGTCAATTAGGATGTTGTTAATGCTATTATATCACAAGTCATCTTTACAGATGGGAGTACACATAGATTTACGTGTATCTTTGATTTATGTCAACTGTTCAAGAGACCCTTGTGCTGCCTCCTGCAGTCATTAAAGGCGGGCGATTGTTTTTTTTTTACTCCTGCTTTCCCCTCCTTAACGACATCTCTACTTACCTGTCTGTTCAGTTCTTTGGTGCCATCGTGGCCGTTGCCTATGGTGCCAGTGCGGTCATGTCCTATTTGCACTTGAGGGGTGATGGAGGGAACGCTGCCACCAGCACAGTGCCGACCTAGGACTGGCAACCGGTGACCCCGGGAAAAGTCTCCTCGTGCTCGCCTTCCCTCACGATACTGCAGTTATTTGAATAGTCAAGTGTTGATTTGCAGCTGTCTGAACAGAGTCACCTGACTATTGCTATTACAACTGACTGTGGTAACTCAAATCCTTAACCCAGGCATTAACAATAACATTAAACCTAATTCGGGCAGATGGTATCTATTTGTTACACTTCTGTCAAACTCAATAGAAACTTGGCTATAAACTGTATCTCTACATCACAATATCTTCTAAAAGGCGCTCTCATCTTCTGCACTGAGGTCTTCAATCCAGGCCTTCCTAAAAATATTACAATTTTACAGTAAAGTTCAATTCTAATAGTATTATTGTAAATACACAAATTATACCAAGTGTGCCTTAAATTCATTTAATAAATCCACACGTAAACATAACGCACATAACCACTGTATATTTCAATTACACATATGATTACTGGCTGAGCATTTTGTGGAACTCCCCATAATTCTCCTAGCCGAGAGATGGATTAGTACTCTGCAGGATAAAGGTTAAGTTTTGACATGAAATTGTCAAGGTGTTACCCCTGACATGGATTATTACCTTTTCCAGTTGTCAGGTTGGAGCTTGATTAATGAAATCAGTAACATCAGGGAGTCCCATTTCACACATCTGTTTATGTTATTATTCATGTTTGTATCTGCATATTACAAATGTATAAAAATAAAAATAAATTGAAATCTGAAATATATCAAATTAAAATTTGATCACATCAGTTTGTTAAATGCGACATATTGTAAACATTCTAAACTGCAGTAAAGCTTAATCCTTGGCACATCATTGACGTTCACCACGAAAGGTTAAATGTTTTCATCGCCGTGTATACGTGAGGCGCAGGACTGGATCAGACACCCTGATAACAAAGATCCTCTCCTAAGCAGGTCTGACCAAAGACTTTGTACATTTCAGGGTGTTCCCCTGTCCTGTCTATCAGGGGAAACATGTAGAAACTTGCTGATTGGATTTTTGTTTATTATTTGTATACAGAGTTTGTTTACAGCTTGTCGTTGCATTGGTGAAGCTAACCTGACAGTTTAATTTCCTCTCTTGGTTCACATAAACTTTTCACATGGACCAAGTCAAAGAGCACTGCCGAAGGGTTGAAAATCAAACACTAATGAGTCGTTGTGTTATGTTCCAGCAGTCACAGAGCTGAGTCAGCACCGGATTTTTTTTATTTGTATGACACAGTGCTCAACTCCCGTTGTGCCTTCATGAAATATGTTGTGTCTGTTTGTACCAAGAAATTGATTACTAGTAAAATCTTGTGACGACTGCTGAGGCTGAACCATGCATTTGTTCAAATAAAGCACTGAGCGTTTTCAGGCTTGTACCTATTTATTTGAAAATTTGACTATTTTACTAATGAATCAACATATTTCTTCCAGTGACATATTCTTTAACATTGACAGCTGTCATCTTCAGACACGTACAAAACATTTTAAATTTGTACTGAAAACTACATTGTGGATCTTCTGAGTGCCTAAACGCAGACGCACACATACCTGCGCACAGACTATGTATATTATACAACTTTCACAAGCACAAAGCTCAATCCAGTGAGTTTCAAAAGGACCAAATAATTTAAAACACTATTTACCCAGAAAAAAAAAAGTACCAGGCAAAGAGGGCATATTTAATTCAGCAATGTCACATGGTTTCTCCAGGTTACACTGATGCCTTTCACATAAGAAGTAGCAGGACGATCTATAAAACACAAACACTATACCAGCACCTTGGGCTTAGACTTCCCCATCAGGCAGAACCAGAATAAATCCTAATGAAAGTATCTGTGAATGTAAGATTTGTTGTTAAGCCTCCTCCTGCTAATTCCAATTTTCTGTTATATCCAGACAGCAAAACCTTTCCTCATCAAGCTTGAACTTAAAGAAGCTCTTCAACATACCTAGAATCCCACCCAGCATGTGAAACGCTAAGCAGTATATCCATGAACTTGCGAGGAGCGTACATTCACGAGGAGCATATCCAGCAGCTCATCGTCAAGAGTAATCAGCACTGTCCACTGATAATAACTCTGTGGAGTCCCGTGGACAACATCTCAAAAGGAAAAAAAATGGTGGCGGAGGCGATTCAAATATTGGCTGCAGTATGACAACGTGTCACTGCGATCCACCGGAGCTGGTCCGCTGAGAGTCTGCAGGGACCAGAGATGTGACCACCAGGCCTTGGCTCAGGTCCAGACCTCGGCCCTCCTTCTCCTGTACAAACACACAGATTCATACAAGAAAGCATTACTAAGTCAAGCCCAAACCACATTCATCAGCCTTCCATGTCTTAACCTGCAGTAATCGAGCAAGATTTAAGTCAGTGCGTCTTCTTGCAGCCCTAATTCAAATACGTAGGCCGTTAAGACGGTGTTGCTGTAAACTGGAGTGACATCTCATGCAGATAAGGTTTCACAGAGTGCGTTCTGGCAAAACGGAGAGCATGTTGGTGGATGTGAATAAAGGTGTTTAGCAGGAGATCACAGCAAGGGGAATGTTTAGCAGTTATGTTGCCTAGCGGCAGTAAATGTACAGCATATTACCCAGTTTGCCCATGAATAAACACCTGTCCCACAAAGCCAGTGCAGACAGCTGAGTAGATGAGAATGATGCATCTGATGAATGAGACATGAGGGTGAAGGTTGTAAAGGGCACTTTACTGAGAAGCAATTTTAGACCTGTTCCTATTTGCTTACAGGTAAGGCACACTTCATAACTAGATTTTATCACGCTTAAGCTGTTTTCTTTTATTGATTTACTGTCCGCTTTTAATCATATTTAGCCTCAAGTTTAGCAGTAAGGCTGCAGAGCATCAGATGGCTGATGGACCTTCTAACTAGGAGGTGTAAAGAAGAATGTTGTTTTATCAGACTCTCTCATTTCTTCCACAAACTCCCTCCAAGGTTGCATCTTCTCGGCTAATTCATTCATTTGGTACACAAATGTGTCCAAGGGAGCATGTGAGCCACATCCTGAAGTCCGCTATCATTTTGCCACCAGTCACCTCAACAACAGGGATCCGCATAATGGTCATGCAGCGTCCAAGTTCACTGACTGGTGCACAGCGGCCTTCTGGGATATAACTTTCTCCAACACAAAAGAGATGATTACGGATTGAGGGATAAATCCCATAGCCATCTCCAATTTATCTGGCTCTTGAGGTTTCACATCTGAATGAATATCTTGGCACTATCATCGACGACAAACTGACTTTTGAGCGTCACGCGGAGGCGGTGTGTTCCAAAACACGGCAGCATAAGCACTACTTACGCAAACTTCAGGGTTTTAATGTGGACACAGACACAATGTGGACACGGCTTTTTGTCTCTGCCACAGGTGGTTTCTTAAATAACTCACTGGGGTTTTACATTGTATGCATTACTTTTACCAGTTTGGACCCAAGATTTGTAGTATTTATTGTACTGGATTTCAATTATATTTATTGTTATTGAGCACTTGTGTGAATCATTGTTTTACTGTGGTTGAATGCTGCTGTTTGTGGTTGATTTGGCCACTGGGTGGCTGCACAACAAATTGCCCCTTGGGGATTATAAGGACGATTCAGTTTAATTCAATTAAGGTTATAGAAAAAAGACACCAGTTTACATCTGTTGAATATGGTACCAACTGCCAAAAACCTACTCAAAATAAAAAAAAATAAAAAAAAAAAAAGGAAAAAAACCTCATCTGACAAAATCTCTTCTTGAGATGCTCAGAGAAAAGAGATTTAAGATGTGCTCCAGCTCACTGGCAACATACAGTTCTGTATTCCAGGAACATCTGCTTGAAGGCCATGAAGTCGGTGAATGTCAGCAGCATGTCAAAAATGTCGCCTGACACTTCCTCTTTGTGCCGCCTGCAGATGGAAGAGACACATAAAGTCCAGTGAAGCTCATCATGTTTTGCAGTGCTTTTGTGCCACCTAGTGGCCAGTGGCAAAACGATATTCGTAAGACACAGTAAGTGCATGAAACAGACTACTGTGTAAGCTGAGCGGTTGCATAGAAACCAGCCTCAAGGGAGATTTGTGATGCCACATCTTACATGAGCAGCTCTGTGAAAGTGTTCATGCTGAAGCCAGGGATCTTCTGCATCAGCTGCTGCTCTAGGTATTTCTCCAGCAGGTCAACCTGCACAACATTACACAGCTGACCTTAGTGTGCTTCCCTAACTACTTCAGAATGTCATGAAAAAGTCTTTGATAGAGCTGTAGTGTGAAATGACAGACAGCATGATATAACTGTAATACCTTTGAAGGTAACTGTGTATTAGACAGCATCCTATAAATCAGATAATCTTATGCCACACTATGAGACTCACATATTCATTGAAGATGGCTGTGTAGCTGAGCTTGTTCTCGTCGGAATCCTCAAACTCGAGGTAGTGTTTCTCCATGAAGCTCTCCTGAAGTTGCTGGAACTCTTCCTCTATGCAGGACAAATCATTAACAAAATTGGTAAAACAGGTCTATGTGCTCAGGTTAGCTCCTCATACTTGCTTATGTGCACAGATCTGTTCAGCATGTGTTGCAGTGCTGAAAAAGTACCCCCTTTCCCAGTTTCTTCTCTTTTTGATATTTGTCACAACTAGTTTGCGCCTTGCAACTCTCTCCAACGAATCCAATTTTTGCCCGGTGTCTTTGTTTTGGAGGAAACATGAACATTGACCTTAACTAAGGCACATGAGGCCTGCAGTTGTATAGATGTTCCTGTTTGACGTGTTCTCAATTAGTAGATAAAGACTCTTGCTGTAGTTTGCTTGAGTCTGAGAGCCTTGAAAGTGGCTTTGTAACCCTTTCCAGATTGTTAGAATTCAATGACTTTGCTTCACATATGCTCTTGTATTTCTTTAGTTCACAGCATAGAGTGCTGCTTTGCGGGACCTTTTAGCCAACATTACATTGCCAGACAGGTTCTATTTAAGTGATGCTTAGATTGAACAGGTCTGGATGTGGTTAATGAAATTGAACCCCATTATCAAATAAATTTTGTTAATTGAAGGATTTAGAAACTGAGTGGGGTTTAAAACAGCATTTTGTGTTTGGGGATATCTTTGTCCACTACTAAAGTCAGTTTGATGACTTGAAGCATTTCAGTGTTAGAAATGTACAAAAATGGAAGAAATCAGATGAACCAAATACTTCTCTACACTACTGTATATATCTTAGAAAGTTATTTCTCTGATACAACAAAAAAAAGACACAGCTGACTAAATAGTTTGAAAAACCCAAATACCAATTCTAACCATTCCCGTTCTGAGCACAATGTTGTGTGGTTTGTTTTTTACAACCTCAGAAGAATCTCAGTGCTGAATAGTCATATTCCACAAACAAACAATCATAATGAACAAAGAGCTATAAAATGTTGAAAAAAGCAATACCCATGATGATGTCCTCTATGCAGCCAATAACTGCATCAAAAGCTTTGTCTGCAGCTGAGGAACTGGAGGGATAAAGACATGATACCAATGTAATGTCACTTAAATGTCTAAGTGACACACAAGAGCAATACTAGCATCACACACTGCATGAAACCCATAATAAAGCTAACTCAAAGGCTGTATCTATTGGTCAATTGAATTAAAAAAAACAAACTAATTTGCTAGTTGAATAAGGTTTTTTGTATGTAAACAAAGTCTTAAGGTTTTAGCTTGTTGTTTGGACAAATTAAGTAGTTTTAACTTCAATATATCCCTCTTGGCACAGGGGAAATGTGGTGAGCGTTTAACTTTTTTGCCATTTTAAAGACTTGACTGACTCGACAGAAGCATATAAATCATCGGCAGGTCAAAAAATAATCCATCAGTGTGCTAAAGACCCGAGTCGGCCTATACTAGTGGTTATCAAAACCTATTCAGGCTTCTCTCAAAGGACTGGAAGGCAGTTCTGGACAACCCACCTGGAACTAGCAAAGTTTTCTTCGTCCATGTCAGTCATTTCTACGATGTTATCTCCACAGCTCCGTACATCTAGAGAATGAACGAGGGGATTACACCTGATCCAACGCTGTGCTCGAGTTAGCTGTTCAACAAGTTAGCTCGGCTAACTAGCACATGCCAGATCTTACAGCAGACGATATATCGATGTACAATTACAAAACGATCTGTCAGGCATGAGTAGTTGTGTTGACAACAATGGCAAAGTTTAACTAGCTGACTGGCTCAGTATCTAGCTAATATTTGCGTAACACACGATGAATACAAAGTCAAAGTTTGTTGTCTATATTCGTATTTTCAAAGAAGTTAAGGTCACTTTATTCCTTCATTGTGCGATCCCAAACGTTATTAAATGAAGATTATTTACTTACTTCGATCGTGAATGTCCATTTTATTAAAATAAATTGATAACGGGGGCTGCAAATAGCGAAGGTAACAATGTTACCAAGGAAACGCTGACCATGTGCGCCTTTTCCTCCTGTCCGGTAGAACAAATTTGTGCCCTTAGGTTCCTACCTGTGAACAATAAAGATTAAAATATCGTATTTTTTCAGCGTTATTTTAGAAAGGGGAAATTTAGGATAGTTTAAAGTCATTACACGCAAGCTAAAACGTTTCAAGCATTTTGCTGCTTTAACTTTCTTAATTATGAATTATGAATTAAAAAAAAGTAACTTTTCCTAAAATATTCTGTCCTTTGTTTTCTTTTCTTTTAGATGCACAAGTATTACCTGACGAATTACTGTCATTCCTCATATCAATTTAGGCAATCTAATGTTATATATTATTATTATATCTAATGTTACCTTGGGTCGACTGACACTTATTTTACTAGCAAATCTATGTAACCACATTTATATTTGGGTTTACATTTGTTTAATTTACCATAAGGCCAAAAACAACTGGAAAGTCAGTACTCTTAACTAAGATTTGAGATTTAAATAAAGCTGCAAGCACCGCAGCGTGTTTGATTAAGAGATACAGTTAATTTTTCAACATAAGCTCTGCAAGAGGTCATATAAAAACGTCATCTACAAACTGAGACTCCACTGAGTCTGACCAACAGTGAACTGCTCATCTCTCTACGACTAAACAGTGAATGCACAGCCAAAACAGAGCAGATATAAACCAGATTTCTTGCAATAGCATCATAAGACAGACATTTTGATGTTTTGTGATCAAAGGTTGTTTCAGTGCTAATGAAATACCCCTGATCAATAATCCACTGTATGAGTTAAAGCCAGAGTTTTCTCTTCGCTTTGTTTTCTGAGCGAACATGCTGATGTGCCGACTGATGCCTCTGTTTGGGATTAAAGGTAACCCTGTTACCTGGCAGCTGAATGTGTCTGTGGTTGTCATAGTTTTAACAGATGTTAAAAACAGGACAAAAATACATAGCTGTCCTTGTGAATGCCTCTTTTTTCATTCGTCATGACAAAACTTTCCCGAATCAAGTTTGGAGCACTAGTTGTAAAAACTCAGTAATGTCTGTATTTATACTCAAGGTAACATAACAGAGCGTTTCTTGTGGTTGGCTGTTGCTTTAACTTCCAGGAAAGAGAGGGTGTGTCAGGGAACAAAATCAACTAAGATTAAATACAACTTAATATCCTTACCTTGTCCTGCATGAGTTATAGATATTCATTTTCAGGGGTGATTATTTATACTACAATACTTCAATATGTCATTTAATTATTTCTCTTATGTCTTTAATATATAAGAGACTTAAACCATCATCAAAGAAATTCGCGTCACAGCAGCGCCAAAGAAGACAAAATTAGAGGGGGAATAAGAATATACTGTAAATACAATCAAAAATTACATTTCTAAATACCCTGATTGAGCAAATATGTTTTGTCTATAAGAAGCACTCATCCTGGTGCGACATCCAGAATGAATAACTGAATGAACCCGAAACTACAGAATTCAAACTCATGCAGTCATGGAGAAAATGTAACACTACACCCACACTGTGTAATTGGTGGACATATTCGGTAACTTATCAGCCAGAAATCTCATACAGCAGAAGGGAGTCAGCTGGATCAACCTGCTAGCACTTCCCATGGTTTTCAGAAAATGAAGCAAATGTTTTGTTTTTTTTTTGTTTTCATTTTTTCATATATCGACTAATCACATGGAAATGGTGATCTACGAAGATCTTAATTCCAGGGGTCCCTCATCCCCACAGCTATTAGACTGTTTAGCTAGGGCATAATGTATTCTGTGGCTGCTGTTGTTTTGTGTTTCTTCCCTTCATACAATACTATTTTGCTAAGGAAATAAATCTTTCTCTTACTTAGTATCTCCACTAATGAAGATTGACTAGAGGTATGTTTTCACCCGTGTCTGTATGTTGGTTGGTTCGTTGGTTTATTTGTTTGTTAGCAGGATTACACAAAAACTAGTTGACCAATTTAGATGGTCCAATAAAGAGAACGTGCAAAATCCGCAGAGAAAGGTTCGGGTATTGAACCCAGGACCTTCTTGCTGCTACGATCATTACATTTTAATTCATAGAGTGTTAAGCCTTGTTGGTATTTCTGGCACAGGCCTCATATGGTTTTCATCTTGTCATCCTCAGCTTCCATTGTAAGTGGGGTTCTTCAAAGGTCAATCCTTAGTCCAATCCTATTCTCTCTATATGGGCCATCTGATAAACTCTTCAGCTGGGGTCTCATTCTACTGTTATGTAGTCAATGCAGATGACATAGGTTTTTTTTTTCAGTGAAATCCGGTTTTCTGAATAACCTTACAAACATTCACAGTTGTCTTGATGTTGTTAAAATGGATGATCCCCGAGGTTCCTTCACTTCAACTCTGACAAAACAAGGATTTTCTGATCAGCCTTGACAGCTTTTCTTCCATCGTAAGCCAACACACTGGCCCCCTTGCCAATAACATTAAACCTGTTTGTAAAAACCTCGGTATTTACTTTCACCAATCACCTGCTTCTTTCGCCTAAGTAACATTACAAAAAATAAACAAATAGTTTCAGCAAAAAAAAAAAATCGTAACTCCTTTTTCATACATTAATTTTTTTCTTGTTTAGATAGAAGTACCTCTTCTCTGGCATTGACAATTCCTCTGTAGATCATCTCAAATCGATCCAGAATGCAGCAGCCACGCTGTTAACAAAAACTAGTTGATGGTCCCACATCAACAGCTATTCTCGCCTCCCTTCACTGGCTCCAAATCAAAGTCAGAATGGACTTTAAAATCTTACTGATTACATATAAAGCCTTAAATGCGTAGATGCCTGAGGAATGGAGGAGATGGGTACCGATCTTTATAAGGGTGAAGTGCAAAGTTGTAGCAACTACAGAGAAATAAAGCTGATGAGCCACACAATGAAGATTTGTGAAAGTTATGATTTGGTGAGCAGTAGTATGGTTTCATGCCAAGAAAGTCATGTCTGCTTTGAGAATGCTGATGGAGAAATATAGAGGTCAGAGAAAGTTGCCTTTTGTTTTTGTGGATCTAAAGAAAGCCTACGACAGGGTGCCGAGGGATGTTCTGTATGAGGGAGTCTGGAATGGCAGAGAAGTATGTTAGACTGGTGTAGGATATGTACTGTATGAGAGCAGTATGACAGTGATGAGGTGAGCTGTAGGAGTGATAGATGGCTTCAAGGTGGAGGTGGGACTGCATCAAGGATCGGCCCTGAGCCCCTTCTTGTTTGCTATGGTGATGGACAGACTGACAGATGAGGTCAGGCAGGAATTTCCATGGATGATAATGTTTGCAGATGACATTGTGATCTGTAGTGAGAGCAGGGAGCAGGTGAAGGTATACACTGGAAAGCAGAGAAATAAAAGTCAGGCGTAGCAAGACAGAATACATGTGTGTGAATGAAAGGGAGGCAAGTGGAACAGTGAGGTTACAGGGAGTGGAGGTGGAAAAGGTACTTAAGTGTAAGTACTTGGGGTCAACTGCTCAAAGTAAAAGGGAGTGTTTTAAAGAGTTGAAGTGAAAGCAGGGTGGAGTTGCTGAAGAAAAGTGTCAGGAGTGATCTGTGATAAAAGAGTAGCAGCAAAAGTGAAAGGAAACTCCCAAGGATGGATGGGTTTAGGAACAAGCACAGGTCCGACATTTTGGACACAAAGTTAGAGAGGCCAAATTGAGATGGTTTGGACATGTGCAGAGGAGGAACAGCGAATATATTGGTAGAATGATGCTGAAGATGGAGCAACCAGGCACGAGGCAAAGAGGAAGACCTAAGAGGAGATTCATGGATGTGGTGAGTGAGGACATGCAGATAGTTGGTGTGAGAGAAGAAGATGCAGACAGAATGATTTGATTTGGCGATTCCTGGAAAAATCTAGGTAAAGCCGAAAGAGGAAGCAGAACGAACACAACTACACATGTTGAAAGTGACCTAAGTTAAAGTCCCTTGGGTAAAATTGCTAGTAGGAGTTTGTAAAAGTACAAGTGCCAATCGCGAAAAATTAGGTTTTGATTCAAAATGTGCAGCTTCCTGTTGATTGGAGGTCATTGTACTGATATTTTTTGTAGATCTAGACGTGGACTATATGTGTACCAAATTTCATAAGTGCAGGTAAAACTCAACACAAGTGGTGTTCTATAGAGGGGGTAGCAACAGGCCAGACATTTACCAGATATAAATTTGTACAAAGTTTTACATCCATTTTCAGTTTCATAGCGTTTTCAGCATGGGAAAGCCCTCAAAAATGTGAGTCATTTGCACAAATAATGCACTTTTGCACTTTAAATTTCATAGGGTCCTTACAATTAAAAAAAAATTCATAATAATCACATGAACATACATTTATTACAAATATCACAATTCAGGAAACATATCTTCAAATCATTTGTCACATCTTTGGGAACTTTGGGGTAAAATTCCTCTATAGATGTTTTAAATACAACACGAAACTTATTCTTTACAATCTGGAATACATCCAACCATGGAGTCAACCATCTCTTTTCGCTCACCTGCATGTATAAGGTGCATCAGGGAATACAGAGTCAGCATACAGTGACCTAACCAGTCTTTCCTATACTGAGATGCATGTTTTTGCATCTTTTAGAGATCATTCCAGTATAGTATAAATTATTTTAGAGCTCCTGTTCACACAATTTGGTGTAGTAGTAACTCTTTCATCAATAACTTGATCAGAACAAATTCAAATTTCTCAGTGTGATTGTTTGAAATATTGTTGATTGTTTTAATTGCACAAATCGGTTTTTCTTCAATCACAATCTCATATGCTCATTTTGTCAACTGTTTCCAAAACAGAAATGTCAGTCAGTCAGTCAGTCAACCTCGGAGATGCTTCAAGTGAAGGATGGACAGAAAGACACTGGAAACATAAGGTTCTTATAAAGACATAGGGAGATGGAGAAATGTGAAAATGCAAGGAGAGAGATATGCTTTTCATAGCATAGCATGAAGAGGACAACCACATCTCACTAGGTTTGAGCCTGGAAGGTACCATTCAAATGTGAAAACTCGCTTTTGACGAGATCAAATCTCTACGCAGGAAACCAAGAGTGCTGTGATCTGTAGCAAGTAAAAGATCAATACAAAATTGTTTCTCAGGCCCACATTCTCCAAGTCCTGACACTAACTTTGTAGTTTTTCTGATAATGTATGTCAAGTACTTCACTGACAAATCAGACCCAGAATGTGAACATCGTAAGAATGATCCTGGGATATTCAATAATTCAGAGGAAAAACAATTCAATTTATGAGTTCCTGTTTGTTAAAACTATTCACTGTTTGGCTAATGCAACAATGACAACCAACAAAACCTGAGGTACCTCTCAGCCAAGTTTCTGCATCTGTCTTCCTATCATTAACAATACATTAAGTCAGATCTTATTGACTGAAAAAAGCCATCATAATCAACAGATACAGAAAAATTTGTCATCATAAACAAAATTAAGACATATTTACTTCTGCTCTCCTGTAAATGAGCCTGACTCAAGTGGCATTACAAGCTCTTACCTAATTGTTAGCACCAATCAAGTAATGCTAGATAAATTCAAAAATTAGTGGTGGTAATTAAACTGGATATAACCATGTTTCTGGCTTTTCAGACACTTACAGTATTTGGCAAAGAAAAAAAGTGATTTCATTACAGAGTAACTTTCTGTAAATTCTAATCCCTGTATATTTATTTGTTGTGGTTGTTCACATACATGACTGAGAAAACATCAACACTGAAACAAAGCACAAAAAGCAGCGGAGTCAGCTGTGCTGAAAATCAATCAAATCTCATACAGATTCAAGTAATAATTATGTCATCAATGTTCACTGTCCAGTTATGATTTTTTAAATTTGCTTTTGTATACCGAATCACAATCTAGGATTAATTGTGCAACACGAAGCTTTCAGAAATGAAAAGGTTTTGGTATGATCTCTAGAAAAAAAAACAAAATAAAAAATGCTACCATGAGAACATCATAATTCACATGAATATGCCCCAAAAACACGGATGTGAGATACATCTCAAATTTATCTGTACCTTGAATTTAATACGTTACTATAGGCTGCACTCTTTTCTGCTACCCAGTCCTGTCAGATTTGCAGACACGTGGATGACAGGAACTGGATTAAATAGGTGAAGCCTCCACACTGAAAATGCAGTGGGATCTTCATATCACAGAGAGGACACTACAAAGGGACTTGCAAATGAGGTGGGTTCAGTCACTACTCCTGATGCGTCTCTGGAAAAACACACTGTTCAGAGAACGTTGATGATATTTGGCCCAGCTTCTGCAGTGAGTTGGCAGAAGTATACAAAAGAGTAGATGTAGAGAAATGAGGGAATCCAGCTGTGATCACAACTCCCCTCATCTCATCTCCGTCCTTTCTTCTCTTCACATCTCCATCGTCCCCTCCTCTTACCAGAAGTTACAGTTCTGGAAACACTGCAACACTGGGCCACTGTCCTAAAAGCCCTGCTGGATGTGAGGGGACTAGTGGAGGAGGAGGCTGTAGGGCTTGTGTTTCTCTCATGGTTGGACAACGGGCAGGAAGTGTGTCAGGAGACATGTGCAATGAGTCTGACGCGGGTCTGGATGTCATGTCGGCACAGGGGGCATGTCTCTAACTGTAAGGCACACTCCATACACATACCACTGGAGGAAGATGAGGGACAAGAATAAAGGAAGTTTTATTTTCAATCCACAAAATATACTCAACACAAGAAATGTTGCATAGGTTGCCTGCCTATCTTTACAGTATGTTTAAACAGTTTGAATCGTTTTAAGCACTGGTTGATGCATACATACCCATGTCCACATGGCCTTAGCTCAGTGTCAGCCATTACGTCACAACAAAGCGTGCAGCAGTTGTCTCGGATGCTGACCTGCTTTAGTAAGGCCAGACGCCGGTGTCTACCAAACACACACAAAAGAAAATGAAATGTCTTATTGACATATGCACATTAAAGACAACTTGCCAAAACAAATTACGAAGTCACATTTGCACCATACTTTAACTATTTTGCTGAACATTTTAACATATTGCATTAGACATTTATATCAACAACTTCCTGCCACAAGTAAAACAACTTCACTGCAGTAAATTTTAAGTCATAAACCGTGTTTTGTCCTCCAGAGGAAACAAAAAAAAAAATCACAAGCTGTATTAATTTGATGGAACAATTTTAGAATACAGGTTTAGCTAAATTTGCTACTTCAGAACATGGGACATTATACAATACAATATTACATACACTGTATTTAAGAAAATAACTTTGAGGCTGTGATATTTGGAAAAACCCTGTTTTGAAAGCAAGATTGACATAGGTAATTAATTTATTTTAATAATACTACTAACTGAGGCCAACATTTAGTTGTTTATGCTCATTTATGAACCTAACATTCAGAAAAAAAAAACAGCTGCATAGTAGAACATTAAATTGAAACATGATAAATCACCATCTTCTGCACAGATATACCTTTATTCATATCCCTACATTTAATTTGACTAGATAAATATAAATACAACCAAAAAAAAAGGAATGATGAACCTGTACTACGCTCAATGGAGCAACTCTTACAGATGAGTCATGTTTGTGTTGTGCCAAACCTACATGCTGTTGCCTGGCAAGACAAGAGAAGACATCCTGCCATCCCACATTCAGCTTCATCTCTCACCTGGGTAAGATGATCTTTTCACTGGGTAGCAGTGAAGCGAAGTCATTGAAGGTGCTGAACTTGACAGAAGGTGGGTGACGGAAAGGCTTGGCCCCAAAGTTAAACTCACATTGCTGATATGACATAAAGCTGGCTGCTGCAAAGAAACCCGATCTGACAGACAGAGAGAAACGAAAGAAACGTATTAGTTTGAAGTGACAAATGCAACAAGTCTCTATGTGTGTGTGTACTTACGTGGCTGAGGAAAAGACCTGTTTCTCTGGCGGCAGTTGATGCCCATTCAGATAGAAGATCATCTGCTTCTTGCTGAGGTCCAACAGGAAGCCAATGGCATCTCCTGAATAAGACATGCATGCAGCAAAGTTCAGACTTGGTAAGCCGTTACTGTCCACATGGGAGGTAAAGACAACCACAATACTGGTGCGATAGCAGCACATGGTTACTTAAAATTACCAAACAATTAATATGCCAAGTACAAAAGAGCAATTCCTGAACAAAAGGGCCATATATTCAAAATGCTGTGTTCCCTCTCTTCTAACAATTTTAAATGACCCTCTAAGTGTTTGTCATAAGTGTATATCTCTGTGTAGTGCATACCCTCTTTCCAGCAGGGATGAGAGTGAGGTTTACTGCGAGCATTGTACCAGATGAGCTGCCTGCAGCCATCATATGCACATGAATACTCATCGTCTCCTATCCCGTAGCCCTCCTGTAAAAAAAAAAACACTAAAGTGAGCAAATCACAGAAAAACATGGACGTGGAAAAACCTGGAAAGTAAAGGGTGAGTACATGGTTGAGGAATTTGCTGTCTTTGGTGGCCCATCCAATCTGCATTACTCCGGATGTGATGACCGTCACCTCATAGTACCAAACGCCTGAATCCACGCAGAATGTACAGCGCACACTTTCAAAGGATGAGGCGTCACATCGTGCCTGAGAGGGCCCGAAAAACAGAGAAATAACGTTCATAAATCGTTCTGAAATGACAATTGGCTACTGACTGCATGAGACATTCATAAGATCTGCCACATGTGGATTAACCTCGAGTCCAGTGGGAGAGATTTTGAGGTACTCGCTGACATCATTGCTGTTGAGCATGGCGTTGATATTGGCGAGGTTGACTTTCTCGTAGGTGAACTGACGACCTTCCTTTAAGACTGGGCAGAAGGCAACAGAGGAAACATGAACACATGTATCTAGTTTATTCGGTGATTCACACACAAAGTTAGGTCCATAAATATTTCAATAGTGATACAATTATTGTTATTTTGCTGCTGTACACTAAAGCAATTTATTTGAAAAAACGTACTCAATTTTCAGATGCTCAAAGATAATGGGACAATTCACAGACAAGCAGTTTCCTGGCCAGCTGTGGACTCTTCCCTCAATATTCCATGATAAATTAAGCAGATAAAAGGGTCTGGATCTGATTTCAAGAAACGGCCAGAGAGGTGCTGATGAACTGAAAGAGGCCTTGGTTGCCAGAGGAACTGGGTCACTGGTGTTTAATGATGATGGGACTGCTGATGGATGTATCAGAATGAATTCTGGGGTGTATGGGGCTATACTTTCTACTCACATTCAGCCAAAAGCTGCAAAACTGAGGATTCACAATGCAGATGGATAACAACCCGAAAGCGACGCAAGATCCTCTCAAATCACAGAAATGGGATATTCCTCAGTGGACATGTCAGTCACCTGATCTCAACCTAATAGAGTGGCTTTTTAGCTGCTGAGGAAGTAAAAAGGTACAGTAAAGGCCTGGGAAATTACCTCAATTGAGGAAACTCAGCATTTGTTTATATTCATGTGTTTCCAGACTTCAGTCACTGACAAATAAATTACACTGAGAATTATAAACAATCCTGATATATATAATTGTATTAGTTTGTCCAATTATGTTTAATCTTCTGAAAATGGGGGACTTTGTATAAAAATAGCTGTAAATGTATAAACGGTTAATGCAATTTTCTCGCGATATCCCTTGAATTAAAGCCAAAAATTTATACTTCATCACATCTTTTTTCAAATCCACTGTTGTGGTGTACAGAGGAGAATTAACAAAGATCATATCGCTGTCCAACTGTATGGACCTCATTGTATGCCAAGTAGAAGAAGACTGTTGTGGCCGCGTTGCTTCAGCATTTGATTCTACACAAGCATACAATGTTGGCGAGAAAAAAAACAAAAAACAAAAAAACTCACACAGATTGTCAAGGCTCCACTGTGAGCAGAATCCGACCTGCCTCTTCAGGTAGTCAGGCTGCTCTGCCCAAGACTCCAAGACAGCAAGCCGACAGCTAATACACGACTCAGACACCGTCAGTTTGTTCTCGCCTGAGGGACACAAGATGCACCGCGTGTGTGTTGAAATAGCCACATAAATCCCAAAATAAGCCTCTGTCAGAGATTGTGATTTTGCTGAAACAACTCTTGAACGACCTATGTAGTAAAGACAATGATAGAGCTAAGCTTAAAGCCAGCAAGAAAAGTTCTGAAAAATATTTTCTTCTGCAACTATTCTTTACTTATTCTTCGGCTCAAAGTTCAACTTCTTTATTCTTTTGAAATATAGTCACTAGGTTTTCCCCTGTGTCATCATAAAAACACCTTAAAATACAGTGAGTGGACTTACTGGTCTGGGAGAACTTCTCCAAAGCAATGAGAGCAAACAGCATGACAGTAGGATGGGCCTCAGAACTCTGGACAGACAGTGACAGAAAAGTTGGACAAGCATTTGTCCACCAGCTTGTGTTCTTTCAAGTTGTTAATTTTACATAAAGAAAAACACTTTCTTAAAGTAAATGTACCACCATACAATCTTGTAAAATCATGCCCTCTGGTTATTCACAGTGAGCAAGTGTCCGTGGACAAATATCAGATGAAGAAAAGGCTGTAAAAATCTATTTTTGTCGTTTTGTCAAAATCAACATCATGTCATCAGAGTTTCGGTTTAAATGTAGCAG
The DNA here is from genome assembly GCA_001698575.1 of Mola mola. Taxonomy (NCBI): domain Eukaryota; kingdom Metazoa; phylum Chordata; class Actinopteri; order Tetraodontiformes; family Molidae; genus Mola; species Mola mola. Next base: position 719,145 of record KV751413.1, read on the forward strand.
TCACTGGGTCATTCAAACAGGCTTGTGATCAGGATGCAGAGAAAAAAAATGCTGTTTTGTTTTGTTTTTTTAATAGAGAACAGCATGTAGCAGGATATAAACATGGTTTTCTGGTAAAAGACAAAGAAGCTTAGTGGCTGACTGAGGTTTCTCTCAAAGAAGATAGATAGATAGAAATGACTTTATTAATCCCCGTAGGTAAATTAAAGTTGCATGGCAGCTTAGAAACAGGTTTGATTCTCCCAGTAGAGTTTGAAAATAACCCTCGTAGTCACCCTGAAATTTAATAAAATGCCATTCTAAAACTTGAGCACAGACAAGCAGACTGACATGAAAAGAGTGTGCATGTAAGAGAAAATGTATGTGTTTGCTGACCAGACTCTCCAGAAGGTAGTCGAGGGTTCCAGGGCTCAGCAACCCAATACTGGCTGGACCTTACAAAATAAACAAAAAAAAAAAGACAAAGAGAGAAAGAGGGAAAAAACATTAGAGAGCTAAAATGAATTGTTTTACAAATATATGAACCTTGTAAGTGTTACTGTCTAACCCAGTAATGAATAGACATTTTTTGATCAAAAAGATGCCTTCTCTGGCTTTAAAACAAAATGACAAGAACAAGTGAATGGACAATGAAGGCTCTTTCATCAGATTTTGTTTCACTTTCTATTTATTTTTTTAAATATATAATTCTGCTAACATTAGGAGGAGTGAGCGGTCACTGTTGGTCGGAAAGAACTTTTTCTTGACTTTGAGAGGAAATGTCTTTTGATTTCGTTTGTTGAGTTAATGAGCTAACCTAGACTGACCATCCAATGTAAAGCCCAACCGTATATGTAAACATAAAACCAACATTCTTGACGATGTCTTACTGTGGTTAACCAGTGAACACTAAAAAAGGCCATCAAATCATTTGTCCCTTTTAGGAATAATTATGGCATGATGTAAAGTCCTTACTGCTTGACTAATACAGACCTCAATGCTTTAAAGCAAGCAAGCTCCAGGACAATGACAGAAACAAAGAGCGTGTCTATTGGCTCATGGATTAAAAATGTCAAGTATGTAAAATGTGGACTGTACCAGCCAGTTTCTCTGCCAGGCATCCAAGGACAGCTGTAGTGTTTCTGTGTTTAGCAGGGTTTAGTGCGTCCTGTCGTGCTACAGCCGAACTCAGACTCAACATGTCAGAGAGTTTCTGGAGAGCATCCTGGAGGAGATGGAGCAGTTAATCTTATGAGGGACAAAATGCAAGCACAGTTTATAACCAAACAATTCAAAAGTTAAAGATGACAGAAATTTAACATGACACTATCAGCTACAATGCTTCAGAATTACAAGACCTACTATAAGTCTAAGAAACCATGTTTCTGTTTCAGTCTG
>KV751414.1:0-11157 GCA_001698575.1 Mola mola
ACACCTGTAGTATTATTCTTCTGTCTAGATTGTTTCTGTGTGGGTTGATGGGTTTTGGAGATATCAGCTACAGAGTTGTCTGCCTGGTTTTGAATATAATGCAACTACAGTGGCACTTTGTGGTGCTCCAAAAGAAAAAACAAAAAGCACTAGAAGAATGCATGTTAAAATTTTAATCATAATCTTTTATTGCTGAAAATCCATAGGCCTTATTGTGAACGGTGTCATACAGAATTTTGTCAGTTTCAATTTGCAGAAAGAAGCACGTATGTGTTCCTGAAGGCATGGCTAGCTAACTGGCTAATGTTACAGCTTAGCCTAAGTTGAAATGCAAACGACACTGTATAACAGCGTAAATTGCATTTACTCATTCTCAAAATATCATTCATATCCTCATATTGTCCCAAATTGACATCTACCAAATTCCAAATGCATTTTTTTGCTTTTCCTATGACAGTTTCTGGAACTAGATGCTAAAATCTTAACAATAGTCTATTTATTTCTTAATTGTCAGAGAACATTCTATAAAAATCTAAGCAAAATGTGAAATTATTAACGGTAAACACAATATTTATGTATTTGGCCATTAGATTTTTATTAATGTATCTATGGTTCAGTAGTGAAAGTAAATTTTGACCGCTGCTTTTTCAGCACAATAGGTAGCTTAGTTTGGTAGCTTCTCAATCATTACTAAAAACACACCTTCTTCTTTGCAGCAGTAAGAACAGACAATAGTTCCTACATTAAACTCTAGTTGCAATTGTTTCTTCTACAGGGATAAATAGCACACTGAATTTATAGATATATACAGTATATAGTATGGATAGATATAGATATATACAGATTTGATTTTGCGGTGAACTATCCCTTTTAACCTTAGATTTATCTTGTTGGCATTTCACGTTTTCGTCATGGATTCGTGAGTAGATTGGACAGCACAGCTAACTGTGCAAGTAGATTGCAGTGTTCTGGTTCATTGTGCTTGCGTGCTCACTCCAAGGTCACATTTGTGTTACATCAGTCAGACACGGGTGCTTTAGCCATAAATGATATATTTCTATATTCTATTTGCTGCAGTAAGATGGGTCTCAAAATAGCAGAGAATAAGTAAAAAATTTAGGATGTAAGTACTGGACTCGTGGAACTACAGCACCGAACAAATGGATTGTGTTGCACATGCTTTTTGGAGCAATGTAATTGTTTTCTTGCTCTTGTGTCAATCCTAAAGTGCCTTTTACCTATCTTCAGACACAGAGAAAATAGAGATGTATGTATTTAATATGTTTGGCATTTTGCCATTCAAACTTTACTGGAAAACATGAAGATCTTTTTATATTAATCAGAAAATCAAATCTTTTCGCTGCTGTCTTATTATAAAGTTCTACTAAGGCTCAAGTGTTTCCTCTTCAGTATCAAAGTAGTCAGAGACATTTACATTTGATTTTGTGCTTTCTGTCCTTTGCAACCTTTCAGGCGAGATTGGCCGATGTGTTTGGAGTAGAAACTTTTAAATGCATTAGATTTTTGCAAGATGTAGAATGTTCTTAGACGTATTAAAAGATGCTTTTGCATCCAGTAGTTTTCAGTGTGTGCACATGTGTACACGTTTCTGAAAGGCAAATCGAGCCGCTGGGTGATTGGGTGAAGGGAAACAATTTGAGTCAAGGCTTTAATATCATGAGCGATGAAAAGATGGCTAACTGCCAGCTAGTCTTCCAATCATTCGCTAACCAAGTCAACAAGCTGATATTCAGAAGTCTGCTTTAGGGAAAGTAAAGATAGTTGTATTGTTAAGAGTTTTCTTGCACCTTAGTGTGCCCTTGTCTGGTGTGTCTGTAAATAGTATCTATGCAATGTGCCTGCCTATATCTCTGCCAATAAGCAGTTTTATGCTTAAATGTTTGTGTTCAAGTGTGTGGCAGTCTGGGTGTGTTTAGTACTAGAGGTTACTTGGGTCAGTGGTTTAGCTGATTAATCCGTTGCTCTCTTTCACTTTCTCTTACCTCTTTGAATATATTATCTGTAATGAAAGTCTAAATATGAGGAATGAAATGGAGATATATTGAATGAAATGGTCCAGAAAAAAAAAAATGTTCTGCTCCTCCACCACCATTTTAGCACCAATTTGCATAAATGTAGCTGGCCATTAAGGATCAGCAGACTGAAATAGATGAAAACCCCAAGTCTGTAAGGCTTTGAAGCCACCTATCCAATTTTACTATCCTGCCCCCTTTTCTGCAGGCAATGCAGGAATGAAAATGTCCATAGCTCCACCATGTCCATGGCTCCACCTGCACTCTATGGGCACAGTGGGTGGACCGTCTGATAGGAATGTGCCTTCAGCATGCTGACGTGTGGATTGATGACACATGGCCACTTCCTCTGAAAACTGAATCCAAAATATCCAGGATACAAGCACTGCTGTCTTGTTTTGGTGATGTCAGTTTGAGCCATGACTCGGAACAGTATTGATGGGAATCGAAGCCACAGTGGCAAGTTCACACCCAAAATTTTGAAATTGCCTGAATGACATACAAAGTCCTGCTTGGGATTGTGCCACCTCCAGTAAAAGATGACATTACAGAGAAACGGGTGACTCCACAACTCAGACCACTAGAGCCACCTATAGAGGCGAGGGCAAGGTCCCACTTAGATGAACAATCTTTGTTAAAAATATTCTGTCATTCAGAGGTAGCACATTGCGGAACAACCTACCACTCTCAGTCCAGCACTGTTCCAAGTTTCCATTATTCACAGGTCATGTGATGGTATTGCTCAAGACAATCCAGATTTGTGGCCAGTTTTACCACTAGGGATGTGATGATACACTCACTCACAAGATGGGTCGATGCATGATATTGGGTTCACGAGAATGAAACAAGATTTTAACATTGCTTTCAAGAAAACTTCAGTGATGAAGTATGACTGGAAAAAAGCCTTTTGTGACTGAGTCACAGAACACTGCAGGTGCATTTGTCCCAGACAGCACAGGAGTGACTTTATTTTCATAGCACTTTTAAAAAGTTAGTTACAAAGTGCTTGTGGTTGAAATAATGTTAGTTGATTGGAACAATAATCAAACGACTTGGATGTAAAATTGATAACAAAAGTCCCATAGATCAATGTTAAAGATTCCATAATCTGTAATGATCATGTAATGTCCTCGGTTTTTAAAGATATTATACGTAATTTTATTGGCATTTTATCATATTTTGCTAATAAAACTACCTGAAAAATAAAATATTTGATTTGTAAGACCTTGAAAACAATCTTTACATAAATGTTGAAATGCTGGATGGGATGTGTGCACAAACTATGCATGGCAAAGTCGCTGATACCTGATCTTCTACCGTGGAAAATGGCCTTATATCAGAGCCAGTATAGGTCATAAAGAGGCGATCAAGATGCTTTGGCATCACTTTTGGGGAGCTTTCATGTTGTCCATTTTCACATATAGTCCGTAGTTCAACGTGGCATGCCAACAGGCAAACTGGACAAAGCAGTTTCACCCACCTGTCCATGCTATGGAGGGGAGAATAAAACACAACCAGCTTTGTAGCTCTCATCCTGACGTAGCTTCTCGAGCTTTCTCACGTTTCCTATCCACCTTTAAGAGCCATTTCATAAGAAGATATGCCAATTTTCATTCCATGTATACTGAAATTGGCATTTCATATACTCAAATTTCACATTAAATATGATTGATATATAGACTGTATATATGATTTCCTAAATGGCCACTTTAAGATGGCTTGATACAGAGGTAGACATATTCACCTCCACCACTACTGTCCTCTCCACGCAAGCTGAGCTCATGGCACAGCTTGTCTCCCTCATGACAATCACCATGGTGTCTTGGATGATGTCTCTGTCCTTGTTTTATGTGTGTGTGTGCTCTAACACGCAGCTGAATTCTCTCTGTCTCCTGCCTTCGTGTGCCATTGCTCTTAGCCAGGCCGAAGCTGAGCTCAACTCTTCATTGTCTTAGTGACACTGCATTTTTCTTAGAAAAATAGCCACTGTATTCTCTTTGAAACCCATCATGGAAATTAACTTCTTCTCACCTTCCCGGGCTCCATTCCAGCTAGAGTCTCAACAAGGCTTTCGCTGAAGCTCAAACAGTGGTGTAAATCTATTTCTCAGCATGCAACTCTCACTTAAAGAAATGGGCCAGTTTTTTTTTTCGGAAATAGTTATTTGAATTCATAAGTGATCAGAAGATGGATATTGATCTCAACGTCCAGGCTAGAGTCAGGACATGTTTATTTTTGTTCAGCATAAAGACTAAATGACATCACATCTAAAAATCTTTTAACATGCTGTATCATACTTGTGTGAACTTTTTTTTATGAAAAAAACCCACAAAAATAAAACATATTAGATACAGAATATCACTGGGTAGTAGAAAGCAATAACTTCAGAAAGAAATGTGAAGAAGGGACACAAAAATCATTATGGCCTGTTAATAATGTGAAATATGCAACATAAAAATACGTTTTATTTACATTTGTTTAAACTGTACATTCTGGTAATCACCATGCTGTAGCTGGAGATGCTTTACTGAGTGAAGGGTTTTGGTTTTTTTTTTCCCATTTCTGTATTTCTGTTTTTGTATTGGTTAAACAAACAGACTTAACAGTATACTATTTACTTTGCATTGGGGTTGACAAACTGTTTGGATAAAGGGATTAATTTTCTAATCCTCCCCCTGGAAAGAAAGCAACGATGAAAATGTCCCAAATTTTGCACAGTTCCTTTTTAAAATTATTTGCTTATCTCGTCCATTTATTTCCAAATCATCCAAATCAGTATTGGCTAATTTCACAGCATTGTCGTCGCTGCTGCTCCCGCAGTTGGCCCAGGTAATGTGAATGTGCCCAGGTAATGTGAGCACCCATGTGTTTCCACCCGGTAGACGAGCTCTAACTGCTGCTTTGCGGCTGCCAGTGAGAAGATTTACTCAGGCAGCTGGCATCGCTGGACATACGGTCCTGCTAGAGGCACAACTGTGTGGGACTGACTTTAACTCCTGCCACTGTGCTGCTGTTTTGCTGCTGCACCACCAGTGAACGCCTGAATACTTTTTTTTATCATTTGCCCTGTATCATGGCAGTTGTTTTTTTGGGGGGCTGCTATTGATAAGGAATAAGCCATTTTACCCCTCCCTCCTCGTCTTTTTATTGAGATAGCAGTTGGGCTTAAAGGAGGAAGTTAGTTCATCTGGCTGTTTACTCATTCACCGACTCAGGAAGGAAGGGGTTGTTGAGATGTTTTCTTTATTCGGTCTTTGTGAAGGTAATTAGTGAATATGCTAATGACCCCTCAGCTAACTGAGCGTTATCGTCCGCAGCGATTAACCCCAGTATCTCTCCTCTTCTGTGCCCAAGTCTCTGGCAGAGGCCCTGTAAATGAAAGGTGTAATTAGGGGGGGTGAAGCTAAATGTAATGAAATGAAATGTAATTACACTCCACCCCTTTTTCTGCTGTGTGCGTGCGTGTGTGTGTGTGGTGTACGTGTGTGATTTGCGGTTTCATGACAGGGTGCTGTGCTGTAACACGTGATCTGTTAATGCCAACATATTGCACAGTACGAGCAATGTGGAACACTTGATTGAACACGCACACAGTGCACAAGGTTGTGGTTCTGTCAAAATGTAGATACCCTTTAGGTGTGTTGTGAGAATCACTTTAATGATCACTTTAACAACCAAAAGTTATTCTGGCCAAGCCTTTACTCCCAGGACTGTTTGATATCCTGTTTGTTTTATATTTACAGCCTTCTGCTGTATTTTCAACCAAATCTAGTTTCAACATGTTCACATAGATATATATTTTTTTTTAAACACATAAAGAACTGTGATCTGTATCATGTCCAGAAGCCATTTTTATCTGTGACTATGAGGGGGGTCATTAAAATTTGACACTTTCCACCCCTGTGGATACTCCTACACAGTTTTTTCATGAAAACTTCTCTGTCTAAGATGCTTTTCTTAAAGATTTAAAATGAAAGACTCTTTACAAGGCGGAATGCTGGCTGTCACAGTCACAATTTGACACTGTAAAACCTCGAGAGGAGGAGAGAAAAGAATGAATGAACGCTCCAATTCTTGCTTAAGCTTGAGATTCTTAAAACGAGGGTTGCATCATTAACTCCATCACGCTGCGGGCATCTTTCTCTGTCAATGACAGCTTTGCCAATCTTTCAAATCATTATGATGAAACAGACATGAGTTTTGTCATCCTCCCATTGCAGTCGCCTTGTCACACGCTTGTAAGTCAATATAATTAGCTGTAGCTTTAATCCCCCCCACCCCTTTTCTTTGTCTGTTTGACACTAGGGGTGAAGGCATGCCTGCAGGCTGGCAAATGGATGCCCGAAGCTGAGCACGAAGCAGGAGAGGGCCCCCAGCGCAGTCGCATCAACAGATGCAGCTTGGTAAATTAGAAGCATACAAACAAACACATGGGAGATGAGCTGAGATGAGAGGGTGAAATTAAAAGTACTTTCTTGGAATATTTGTTTTGAAACTATGGCTAACAGAAAAATCAAATAGTTTAAATCTCTATAAATGAATTTCAATTAACAAATAATACACATCCATGTGTCCATGCTGCCTGGACTTGCCAAATGTAAAGAGGGCTAAAATTAAAATTATGAAAGGTCATGGAGGTGTTATCCAAACAGTATACATCAGCAGAAATGCTCCATCGGCAGCACAAAGACCGCTGTTGTTAGGATCACGCTTTTTCGCAGCTGGCCCTGTAAGATTCATGAGGGGAGAGTCAAATAAATACAGCTACATGTTGCCAAATCCTGTAGTCCAAAAGAGGACTGATTTGGGAGAGGATTAATTTACTGTAAAGACATCTACTCCAAAAAAAAAGCCAAAGATACACAGGAGTGGCTTAAAGATGACAACATTAATGCGTTGCTGTTGCCAAGTAAGAGTCAGGACCTCAGTACAAATGAGAATTTGTGGCAGCCCTTGAAAATTTCCCACTCACTCACCAGTTGCCATTAAACCTGACAGAGCTGAAGAAGAATGAGGTTGTTTAGATGGCAAAGCTGATTTTAACGATATATACTCAAGTGCTAAAGGCATCACTTCGAAAAATAACTTCCATTTTTTTATGTCTTCTTACAGCTGGCATTAGGTTGTTTAAAATTTTTGCTTTGTGATTCAGTGTTTTAAAACAAAGAAAAGTGAAGGTACAAATATACTATGTGGCAAAGGTGGCATTTATACACTCACATGTTGTGAGTAAATAACTTTGTATCCCCAGAAAGATTTTAGCACTTTGACAAGTTTAAGAAGCAAACTTACAATACAGGGTTTGTTGTAGTTGACCCCAGACACATCTGTAAATCTATAGAGGAGTCTATAGTGAAGAGTGTAGTTAGCAGAAAGCCAGTGAGATTCTTTTTACAATCCAAAACCTTACTGCTGTGAGCAGAGCTGTCTCCAGTGGCTCTAATTCAAATAACCAATTAGCATAGCTGTTTAATGTATCAGACTTTGGATGCTGAGCATTTCTGATTAAAAACAGGTAGAAGTGGTAAAGTAAATATAAAGCATCTGTGTGCATGCACATTAGTGCATAGTAATATAGAAAACTGGGAATATGAATATAAAATCACTGTTTATCATCCTTTTCACTAATGATCAAATTATGCTACTTCCATGCGACTTTTTGTAGCTCCCGCCGCTCTTCGATGGCTGTTTCTTCTTCCTCCACGGCTCCTTTATGTCACCATCCAAAGACGAGCTCACCAAGCTGCTCCGGGAGGGAGCCGGTCAGCTCCTGAGGCGGAAGCCTAAGCCCGACAGTGACGTGACACAAACCCTGAGCGCGGCTGCCTACCATGCACCGCCGGGCTCCGACCAAGCCCTCTGCACTCAGTATATCATCTTTGACCCCCAAGGGCCTCACAGGCTGGCAGTGGTGAGGCGAGGAAAGGTGTGGTCCGCCCCCTCCACCTGGATCATCAGCTGCATCACAGCCTTCCGCCTCCTCCCTGTGCAGGAACCTCAGACATCAGTCTAAACTCATTTTCATAAATTCTGTCGTCACTGATGTTTTTGAAGTGAACAATGATAAATCAGTAATGTGGCTCCTTTTAATCTAAGGGAATATATTGATCTGCACAATTTTCTTTTAATTTTTTTTTATTTGGGGCGTGTGAGATGATGTCTCCTACATACGTATATGCTACACAGTATCAATCAGTTATTCCAACCAAGAGGTCACAAAATGAATCTAAGGGATCATTTAGTTTAATATCATGACCATGTTTTGAAATAAAAATCATGTTTTGGTCAAACGGTTCCTAACGTACTGTAAGCTGCCTGTGTCCTTTTGTGAGAGTGACTGTTCAACTGGCTCTTCTGCATCAAAACACAAACGAGATACACACACACACACACACACGGCTTGAGACGAGGAGAAATCATAAGAGGTAATTATACAAATGGCTTTGGAGTCAAGCTATTAAGTTTTAGACTTCTAAGATTGGTGTAACCTTCCTCTTTTCTCTGCTGCTGTTTTGGGTTCACGCAGCAGCCAAGAACTCGCTCACCCTTGCTTCATCATCCAGCTATTCTAGGGGAGGTGTGAAGAGCTTCAAGGCCCGATGCCTCCGATAAAATTGCCTGGGAAATATCAACAATGAGGCATCTATATCAGATTCTCCAAACCAACCAAACAGGCTGTGTTGAATACAAATGGCCAACTTTACTCTGAACTCCATCCAGATATCCAGGCTGCTTACTCTATTTCTAAAGTTGAGCACAGAAACATGTCATGTCATTTCGGTCATTATGCAGAGGTTTGGCCCATTGCTGAAAGTTGGAAAGCACATTTACTTCTTCATCTGCCCCTTTCTCCACCAACATCTGTTGCAAATGTCTGCAAATCAACATTTTGTGTCGTGTCAAGCTCACCCAATACTGTATATGGTTTAGGAAAAAAAGGAGATAACTAACTGAAAATGCCAGTTTGATTTCAATAGAAAAGCTCCCCAAATAGGATCAATAAAGACTCAACATTAAGTGTAGAAATGTAGGAACAAAGCAATTAATTGCTCCATCAGATCCCTTGATGGTGGGTGGGTGTATGTGTTCCCCACCGTTAACTCTGGTCTGGAGGTATGTGTGCTTTCAGGTTGCAACGTTGCTGCTTTAGGAAATCTTGCAATGGCCACCTCACAAGATTCCATTTTCATTGGGATTAGTCAGGGATGCTCCTAATTGCTATTGATTGCTATGTGCCGCATAAAACTGCCTCTTCTTTTTTTCTCATCCACGTTGTGAGGCTGCAGAACGCAATTAGTGTTGTGGACGAGATGGAAGCCAGACATGTAATGAAATAGAACGGACTGAACCTGGGAGTAATGTCCTTGAACTCACTGAGCATTACAAAAGGATTCAGCAGCAGTTTATTCATGTTCCTTATCTTTCTCAGCCTGGAGTCAGGAAAACGTAGTTTTATTTATTCTGGAGTGTTCTGCTCATAAGAAAGGTTCCTTGCAGTGGTTCTCTATCCTAAGTCAGCTGTAGTTTTATGTTTACTGTGCATTGCTTGTTGTTCCCTGCAAACGTAGCAGAATTCAAGGGGGTTTTACCCTGCGGAATCATCCAAGGGTACAAGTAAATTTCATTACCACCCAGCATGCAGTCATGTGTCCGAACATCTCTGTTCTTTTGCGGTGAGGAATTTCACCTTTCTTAATGGTTTCATGGCATCCAAAGTGACTGTGTGCACAGAAACCTCAGCAAAGAGTCACCAAAAAGAAATTCATGCTCACTTTTGCAGAATTACACTTTTCAAATCTATTTAACAAAATAGGTTTTGCCTCAATGAATGATACACATTTTCTTACTTCTTTTTTTTTTTGTTTGTTGTTTACTCCACCTTAGATTTAAGAATACACATATGTTTGAAGATATTTACATATGAACAACATGCAGGAGCACCAAAGGCTGTTCAATGTTTTAAAAATTGGACCCTCTGTTTCTTGTACCTGTGCAACCTCATATTTATTTATACAATGAAAGATGTTCTTAAAACTAAACATACATTTTAAGCTTGTTTGATAAGTTCTCCTGTGAATGAGTCCTTCATAAACGTACCCTTGGTGCCCCCCAAAAACTGATACACTTGATTGTATAGTAAGTGATTTTCTCGTCACATCCCAGATAGTACACAGTTGGTTTTCAGGCACACTTCATGTAACAGTTTTGTTGCTGAGAATATAACAAAAACAAGCAACAAATATAAATAAATAAAAACATAGTTACCAGCTACAGTGAATCGGTGTCTCGTGGAAAGAGCTAATGGTGTACTTTTACAAAATGCCCATGTACAAGCCTGCAAGTCTATCTGATGAAGGACAGACGCGGTAAAGATTTGACATTCTCAGACTCACACAAAGACTCAAGTTTCTTGGCAGAAAAAGGAACAAAGACAGTTATCAGATCTGTCCTTGAAACTGTGCAGCTTGACGTATTTGCTGAGAGAAATGTATGCGGACATAACAAAGCCTCTCTCTTAAAAGGTTTTATTCCCAGCAACACGTGGAAATTTACTGGAAATTTACTGGCCTGGAAAAGAATCGAAAGTATTCTGCTTTCTCTGCATGTTTGATTTCATTTCTCTCTTTTCTTGCTTCTCACAAGCAGATTGCCTCACATCCCAGATGACTTTCCCCTCACCTCCACAGCGGTGGCTAACCATGTTTAGTTTAACAAATACAATAAGCTTCAGAAGCGTGGAGGGAAACTGCATCAGGACAATCAAGCATTAGACTGAGCTGCAATATCACATCGTCATCAGGTTCAAGTTTCCCTGGATGCTTCTATCTGCTTCTTTTGCTTAAAAAACATCTGTATTATTAGACCTGTGATCTCTGTGGAAGAGGATTCTTACGGGAGAACATGTGAAAAATAGCAGAGTGGACTGTTTCCTGTCAGAAGTCCAAGACCAAGAAATCTGTTTTTCAAAAATCTAGAGAAAAGCATCAGAATTCTGAGAAAAAGGTCAAAACTCAAGTAATATTTTGACATGCAGCCCTAGTCCTTTTCTGTAAATATTCATTCTTGCCTTTGTGCTCCGTCTTCTTCATCCTGCTGGAATGTGAAAGAGTAAAACCACAACAGT